>JBBBDQ010001758.1:870000-1037500 GCA_037127315.1 Ascarosepion bandense
TATTATTATGTCATTTTTCATCATATTTCGATTTCTGCTTTGGTCTCACTACCAACCAAGTCTGCGGGGAGACCTAAGGCAGGTAGTGGCGTGTTGTTATGACTCCATTTCATGTTTTTCTATCTTCCCTATCATCCCCAGCATTACATAGATAACGTTTTCCTTAGTGTGTGGGCTGTACTTAATAAGACAATTTTTTGTATATCTCTTAAGCTGGGGTTTCCAGGGATTCTTTCAATGTGTTGTTTTGTTCCATTTTTTATCATTCCAAGTGCACCTACTATCACTGGCACAACTCTTGTTTTATTATTATTATTATTATTATTATTATTATTATTATTATTATTATTATTATTATTTGTTGCACGATTATCAGCAAAAGTAATGCATGGAAATTCTACTTTGGTAATATTTCTGATAGGAACAAATAGTCGTTATTATAGATTTTTGTCTAGCAAATCTTTTTCTTCATGTGCCGTGTTCTTTCAGGACGAAGGCTATCATGGACTTCCACTTGGCGGCTCTGTCTCTTGTTGCTCTCAATAATTTTCTCTTGGTATCTCTTCCAAGCCCCGCACAGTCAACCATTTGCTCAGACCTAACAAGTACGTCTCGCGCTGCTTTCCTCTGTCTCTTCTTCCATTTATCCGACCTGTGAATATCAAGTTCTCCAGGGCTTTCTTCCTCATCACGTGCCCCAGGAACATCAGTTATCTCTTCCTGATATTTATTATCAGTTTTCTTCTCGTTTGCATCCTTTCCAACAACTCATCGTTTCACACGTGCTCTGTCCTAAGCATCCTTCTGTAAAACTACATTTTTGCTGCCTCAAGTCTCTACTTCCTCTCGGATGAGATGGTCCAGCATTCACCTCCTCCATACAGAATGACAGATATCACATGGAAATATAGTACTATTTTCTTTGTTTCTAATGAGATGTTCCTGTCTTCCAGTACTCTGGCTAGCTTCTGAAGTGCGTCTTTGGCCATGCCAATGCGTCTTTGGATCTCCCTGTCGCATTATCCATTCTCCCTCAAAATACTTCCCAGGTATTTGAATATTTTCACTTGTTTTATTTTAGATTCTGCGACTTGAAGTTGGCATATTGCTCTCCTCTTTTGCTGATGACCATACATTCAGTTTTCTTGAGGTTTATGCTTAGTCCTTTCTTTTCGCTTTCTTTTGCTAACTTCTGTAGAGGTTCCTGCATTTTCCTTTCCGTGTCAGCTATCAGTACCGTGCCATCCGCCTATCGGATATTGTTGAGATTGTGGCCGCCAATGACGAATCCAAACAAGTCTTTTATTTCTATCTAAATTGCTTCACTGTACAGGTTGAAAAGATCCGGTTAGAAAACACATCCTTGTATTATGCCCCTTTCTATTTTTGCATACCTGTTGAGTTCATCTCCTATTCATACACAAGCGGTTTGCTGCCAACATAGATTATTGATTATCGTAACGTCCTTTCTGAAAATGTTGAGGTTCTCGAGCATATCTATCAAGTCTCTGTGTCGTACTTTTCAAAATTCTAAGTTACATTTTATTGTGGCATTTAATTTATCCTTCAATAGCTGTTATTAAACATTATTAATTGGGAATTTGCAGGGGACGTAATAAAGAAGGCAGACTTAGAAAAACTCTTACTCATAGAACAGATTGAGGGACAGCGAAAAGCAGCGTATAGTAAAATTAATGAGCTTGAGTAAATGGAAGGTAGAACAGGGGTTCAGAGAAATAAGAAAAAGACAAAAATTATTAAGAGCCACAAGGATCATGAGGGAAATGATAGCCAAGATCCTGAAGAGACACGGTACATCAAAGAAAGATGACTGGAAAACTTTCAGCATGACTAGAATATAAATTCTTTCTTCTGAGGGAAGCCTGGATGAATGCCACAGCTTAAAACATTTAACTATAAAAGTACCCGTTCCAATATAACTATGTCGATGTCAATTTTCATTTTATCCTGAAAACCTAATGCTGACATGCTTAATATTTCTTATTACGAATGATCGTCATATTATTTTGAATTTCAAATAATAGAAGTGATAGTCAGTTACTTTTTTTACTCATTATTTCTTTTTGGTGAACTGAAGAGAAGATATGGAAGTTGAACGAAAAATTATATACAAGATGTCAAATATTAATAAATAAATAATTAACGTAAATTGTTCAATAAAATCACATACATAACGCAATTTTATTAAAACATGACGTTATTCATTAGCGATAACCACTTAAAAGTTGGAACTGACTCAAAATATTTGCTTCTAATTAAATTACTTATAAAATATGAAATATGCTCATTAAGCATATATATATATATATATATATATATATATATATATACTACCAGTATAGCCCGGCGTTGCTCGGGTGTAATGAAAGCTTTAAAACTAATCCATGGTCTGTATCTCAGACTCTTTGGACGTTGGCACGAAAGACTACAAAGCAATAGTTGTTTTCCTTTAAAGCGAAAGAAAATAAATAGATGTAAGTCAAATTTTGATTTCCTGGTATCGATATCAAATAAATTTTCTTCGCCGTAAACTGGATTTTGAAAGCTAAATAAGTCCTCTGAGTAAATGGTATCATGGCTGAGATTAGAACTACAATTATACCTAATTAGAGCCAAACCCAAAGCAAAAACTAAAATAAAAGGGCTGAAAAAATAATTAAAGGCAGATAAACAGACACACACACATACACAAACATATATATATATATTATCGATTTTCTGCATGATTGTAAGAACGGCAACCTTGAAACTTCTGAATATAGTTTCTTATGTCTTTGTCTATGAGTGCATCAAATTTGATTAAAATCAGACCACTCCTTCTATAACCCGATTTTTTCGATTATTGATTTTCGAAATTTATCGGGGGTACCTCAACTCAAATCTTAGCTAAGAACACTCGCAGACACTTATAGTACAACTGTGTAAATTTTCAATTTTCAAGGAAATCGGTTCAGCCGTTTCGGAGTAAATAGGTAACGGACACACACACACAGAGACACACACAGAGACACACACTTTTTCCTGTGGGTGCACACTTCATAAGTTTGATACTCATGTTGATGTTCCATAAAATATACATTTCAAAATATTTTATTCTCTTCTCTATGGTTAGAGATAATCATATCCATTTCATGCCTAAACTCTCTCTCTCACAAACTCAATCAATTCCATCATATATATATATATATATATATATATATATATGGATTTTGAGATTTTACCTGCATCCTATATATATATATATATATATATAGGATGCAGGTAAAATCTCAAAATCCAGATCCTATTAATATAAATTTCATTCATATTAAAAAGATTATCTAGGTGGAGCGCTCGATGTAACTAGTATTATTTATTTACAGAGCCAAATCTGTATATCAGTTAAAACTCCGAATACTACATTTGTTGTATGGTTATATCGACAAGAAAAATCTCGCTTCCTTAGCAACGATCAAAAATAAAATTTTATTGCAAATATGCTACAATAATTCACATACCAGAAGTTTACTCAAAATAATTCAATACACAAGAAGTTTATATTTAAAAAATATAGGGGAAATTAAGAAAGAAAATAAAGTAATTTAAAATTTGTCGTCCAAACATTGATTCAGACGGTAAGGAAGAAAGGGAAAAAAGAGACAGAGCAAAAAATTCAAGCTTCGATTATAGAAGAAGTCTTTTAGAATACATTAGTATTTAAGAGATCAGAATTTAACAATGTCACTAGAATAGAAGTAATTGAAGAGAAGGAAAATTGGGTAGACAGGGTAAGAATTAAAAGGAGAAATAACACATAAGAAAGAATAAAGAAAGGAAAAAGGAAGGGAAAACATCTTCGATAACTATGCTAACGAATGCCGTCTTCAGAGGGTGAAAGAAAGGGACAACTACTTAAAAAGAAAAATAGAAAAAGAACACGAAAAGGAAAAATTATGGAAAAAAATAACATATTGTAATATTTAGCTCTCTGAAAAATTATCATAAAAAAATTTGTTTAAATTAAAATGGCCTGACTATTGTAGTAGGTTCAAAATCTACTTATAGAATAAAAACATCATAGTAGGTCTAAAATGAGAATTAGGCAAATATTACACACACACACACACACACATATATATATATATATATATATATATATATATATGTATTGGTCGTAAAAAAGCGTATGGCTACAAATGTATTCTCACTGGCATTTTTGTGAAGATTTAAAATAAAAATATAAAACACATGAAAAACGACCGACCGATTTCTATCCCAAGCTTCATCATGGCAGTCTGGGAATATTCATTTCATCCTTTTAAAAAAAATATTTAAAAACGAAAATGAAAAATATAAGGGGAATAAAAGGTGGGGAGGCAAGCACTAGATACTAACTAGATCCAACTAGGCAATCTCTGTGTTTACGGAGAGATAGCCTCCTACATCTAATATACGATGATTCTAATGCCTGTAAATGAAACATATAGTGTGAAACAGACAACATGAAGAACTGGTCGAAACTAAAGTTAGTCACAAAATTTCTGCTATTTATAAGATGTTGGGTAATTGCTGATCCGGGGCTGTTAACCAGTTGGCTTGTACGGGCATCCGGTTTGAAAATTTTAGATGGAACATGCCTCGTCATTCTAAGCGATGCGAAGTCTTTCCAATGTAGCTGCTACCACAATTATAGCTAAATATATAAATTATAAATCAAACATGGAGAAGAGGAAGGAAATTTTACGCATAAAAAGTAAAACAGCATGAGTAACAAAATGAATTATATATATATATATATATATATATATATATATATATAGACATACACACATATATACCTACACCCCCCCCATATATATATATATATATATATATATATATACAACCACACTCATATTCATGCATATTTGGAGAAATACAGAAATATACATACATCTGCACACCAAATATATATATAATTTAAAGGAAAATACCTGAGATAGAAAATTTCTTATTGGAATTTCTAAGCATGTAAACATTAATTGAAAAGTAGATCTTTCTAAGATTCTCCTTTTATCAATAAAGTAATTGATAAAACAAAGAAAACCAAAACAAAAAAAGCGGAGGTAAATGAAGCATTTATGTAGGTGAAGTATTCAACGATTAAAAAAAATAAATTAAGAATTTAAGATATGGGTTCGAAAATTTTTAGTGTTAAATAGTTAGTCTATAGGTCGTTTTTGGCATACTGTACTTTTTGAAAACAAGAAAAGAAGGCATTTATAATACTTACTTAAATTTATATTAGTCTAATTTTAATTTATTTTCTTTCTTAACTTCGCCTTTTTTATTTTTTTATTTTAATGTAAACTTCCGGTGTATAGTTTTATCTTGAGTAACCTTCCGTATGTAAAATATGTACCATTTATTCAATAATAATAAATTACCTTCTTTATTTATTCCATCATATATATGCAAGAATATATAAACATCCATTAAAGGTTACTGAAAGAATGAATATGCTGTTTATATCTGGGACAGAACACATTTCTGTTTCGAAAAAAACGTCACAACATACATATTAAGACAAATAAAACATAGTCAATAGATTAGGCAAAAGTGCTCAGACCCACAGATCTTTTGCGTACTTTTCACACCTTCTGTGTCCAAAAAAGCGGTTTTACTCATACAAGTAAAATGAAGAATATTTATTCAGTAGATCTTAGCAAATAACAAGTTTCTATGGTGGAAAGGACGAAAAAACTACTAGCCAAGAGAAACCCATTTTCCTGAAAAATTGTTTTAAAAGAAATATTTTTCAATTTTTATCGACAGTAGTACTTGCTGTTCGTTCAAGGAATTCAAAATTTTTCCTTATAAAGAAATAAAGAAAGAAAATGAAACGTGAGTGACAAACAAAAAATAGATATTGGACATTAAATTTGCTACACGGAACAAGTAAGTTCTAATTATATTTTACTATGATGCACATTCCTTTTTAATGCTGTTATCTAAAATAAAATTTAACAACAAAAAATATTGTCACATTTGAAAACGTGACTTCTTCGCTGATTATCAAATTCAATTATACATATTGAGTCTTTAACAAGATACTTTCAAATCTTTTTTGTGATACTATTGTTTCTGCCAATCTCTCTTTATTTACGCCGTGTAGAACATCGTTTTCTTCTCTCATATATATGATTTGCTATCATTCTTAATATCATTTAACTTAATTTGAATGCACTAAAACTAGCTACAGTAACAATGGCTGAATAAGATTTAACACTCTTGTATCTAAATAGTGTCACTTGAGATTAAGTAACAACATGTCACCTCAGCATTCTAATATCCCTTCAATACACTCACAGAAAATAAGGGATAAACTTTAACTCATGTTCAAAAGTCCAGGAGGAGTGTAAACAGGGGCGAGGTGGAACTGTTTACTACTATTAATTTATTAAGTACGCAACTGTTTTCAATAGTATAGGTTTTAGATGGTTTTCATTTGCCTTCACATTCTTAAATCATACAATCTTTTTACTAGGATCATTGAGGTGACCCCAGCGCTATAATTATAATCGGTACTACTGCTATTTTTATGTTTCATTTATAACTACAATCAGAACAGCAATAAAAACGAAAATAATGATAAAAGTGATTATTTTAAAAGTTATTATTAATTCTAATAATATCTTATGTAATTATTGTATTAATTGTTAAATCAATAATAATAATAATAATAAAAATTAATACGTTTTATTTAACAAGACGCAATTGATTATTGATAATTAATAATATTAATTATTATGTTTTTTATTATTTCTATTGAAAAACATATGCAGAATTTATTGGAAGAAAAAAGATATTAATGTCTCCTCAAGTACTGCAGATTGAATGCTTGTAATTACAAAGAAAACTAGATCACCTTTTCATGCATCATTAGAGCTAGGGACTTCGATATAGTAGTATGGTTAACAAGTTTTTCTTGAGAGATAAATTAAAACTGAGTAGCGAAATCGATTCTCATTATAGGCTCCACAGTTATAGCTTTGTACCACATCTGAGCTACACTTGAAAAATCATTGGCACTTGTGCCACATCTAATCTACGTTTAGAAATCCACCATACCTCATCGGTGCTAGATGTGCCAAAACGTATGTTTTGCCCTATAGAAAATTATTCATATATCACAAAGCATAAGCCTTTGTTTGTTTCGGTAGCTGCTAGATACATGGAATACAATGTCATTTGATTATTTCATTTTCCCGTTGTATGGCATTAGTTAGGAATCTCATTTTACTTCGCTATTCAATAATGTGATGAATTAAATCAGCACTGGGCGTTCCCGTACCGTGAATTTATGACCGAAAACCTGAATTAATGATCAATATTTGTGTTTATATTATTGCAATATCTAGAACACATTCCATAATTGCCAAAGGTTGCATAAGTGTGATTCTATGCCAGATTAATTTAAACATTGTGAAAATATGCGCCTTCATTGGAGAGGTGCTTATTAAAATAGTTTCACAGGACAATGATATTGAAATGATATCGATCACTGCTGTACATTTATGAAATTTTGCTCAATTTGGTTTTGTAAATAACTTTATGTGCGTTGTGAGTTCGAATTGCAGTTGAATTGCTTGCATTCACTTACGCGCAAATAACCTGAGAAAAATGTATTAATCTGTCTCTCCCTCCTCCAGCTATCAGTTATATAGCAGGACAATTTGGGTTCTATAAAACCAGTGTACTGCAGAAAATAATGACACCTTACTTTGGAAAAATATTCTGCCCAGTCAGTCATGTCTCTTCGAGACATTATCGCCCAAACATTTATCCCACACGCCACTAAACTGATAGAATTAACTTTATACTTGGCATTATTCGTGGTTAATATAGTTGTATTTTTCCTCTGACTGGACTGGTAAATGTTCAAGACTTGTTAAGCTGAATATAGACAATAAAACATCAGATTCACTTTTGGTCTTATTTGGCCTTGCATCATATTAAATGTATTCGATACAAAAACTTTTGCCAGCGTATGAAGGTGTGTTAATATGTTCTTGGTTAGCTTAACGAAAATAAAGAAAAATGTGATGCTTGGTTATTGATCATGATTTGTAAGTATGGTGGGCTAATCATATTTACGCACCATTTATGAATAAGTAAATTGTTTATCTCAACAAATATGAAGTCAAAGGCAAAGTGACATGAAGAGTTATAAGTTAGAAAAAATAAAATTTAAAATCGGCGAGTATAATACCAAACTATGCACAAATTTATAAGATCTTTCTCGTAAAACAGTTCTTCAGCTAAACCAACAGAAGTCCACAAGCTGCTATCGCTCTTTTTAGAGTTGATAAATATTTCTTACCTAAACTTTTGTCTAAGTTAATATGGAAAATTAACATCTTGATGATATCATTTTTTTCTCTTCTAATTGTCTATGCATTTTACTTCTGGCTTTTTTGTGAAATCTTCATATTACGTGCTATTCTTTATTTGGTAAATTCTTTTATTTTATAATTCTGTAAAGGCAGATTACAGGATCCGACGAAGATATGGATATAGAGATATGAAGCTCGATTAAAAATTAACGCTTGTTACAATTTAATATAAAAAAATATATTGTTTCACTATAAGTCAGTGTGTTCAGTGTTCAAGGGTAAAGCTTTAAAGAATTAATTGCATGTTTTTACTTATAATCATTTTTCAAAATGCTTGTGCAACTCAGCCTACTTAGAAACGCAAAAGAAATCCCCAACGAACTCTCATAATAATTCTATATTAGAAAAGATAAGATAAAAACATCAGGGATTATTGAATTTTTTAAAATGTAAGCACAGTAAGGAGATAGTTCGATTGAGTTAACTGTTATCCTAGAATGAAAGGAGAAACTGATGTTATAGACTGGCCAGTTGTTGCAGACAAAATGGGACTGTCAAAAAAGTTAAACGTGCCTATGTCTTCATTAACCGACGAAGAAACTAACTATTCAGAACTTTCGTGGCCAACAAAACTTTTTCGTGGCCAATTCGGTTAAGACAAGTCAAATCTAACCTGAGTGTCCATTTTTCCAGAAGAGCACAACTTCAAATCCCGCCAGGGCTCGCACATTTTTGTGGTGCAATGGATATCGGCTAGGAACGAGAAATCGAGGAGTCGAGTTCAAGTTCCAGTAGAATGCTATGCATTCACTTACTCTCAAATAGCCTTGGGAAAGGTATTAATCCGTTTCTTCCTATCCAGTAATGGATTCAATAACAGGACAGATTGGGTTCTATAGCCTTGGATGGCAACCAGTCTACCGCAGAAAGTAATGGCAACCTACTGCCCGATAATCATCTGCTTAGTCAGTTATAACTCTTTCCAGACATGATCGCCCAAGCGTATATCACGTATGACACTTTAATGACTGATTGAAATGAAAATAAATATGCTAATTAATGAAACAATGCAGCGTCTACTCAAATACGAGTATCCACTAAAAATAACGTTTAATGTGATATCATAAAAAGTTTAATTAAAAAGAACCAAAATGCTTTTTTCTGTTTAATTTTTTCTAATTTAAAAAGAAATTATTGTGCTAAAAAAATTTGAAATTTATTATGCTAAAAATTGGAGATAAAATAATCGAGTTCGATAATGTTTAATTTTGAACACAAAACAAAAACATAGTTGGTTACTTACAATAAAAATGAAACTAAAGACCAAGTCGGGTCTTTTTATTCGATTACTATATGCCTAAACGTAACTTGTCACACGCAGATTGATCTGTTTCACACAGCTCATTAGTACGGTTAGATATCCGATTGCTTCTAGCCAGGATTCAAACACGATTTGATATCAGAGATATATGCGCTCGGTAGAAGGAGGCGGGATTTAGTGTGTTATATACAATGGAAACACACGCCGGTAGACGATATTGTTCACATTCATTACAGAATGAACGATGCGTAGATGCGTGAGTAGCTACTGTTTTTTTAATACATATGTCCGCAAATACTTCCTTTTTTTTTAGTTATTAAAGGAAATTTTATGGCAGATGGCGTCGTGATACCACATAAACTGTGTTACATTTGCCATTCGTTCTACTTTTGTGGCTAGTCTGCCTTCATCGTTTAACATGTGTGGTAGTGAGTTAACTGAAGGGTTCTGTTTAACAATGGCAGCATATTCATAACATGGCTGTCAGATATGAATTTTACATATGACCGCGAAAATGGTAATGGACGCGAGGCTACACGGCTGTATTTGATAGCGCATCGAGACCAGATGTAACTTAGTCACTCAACTTTGTTGATGTTTATCATCGTGTTGCTGAGTCAGGATCCGT
Source organism: Ascarosepion bandense (assembly GCA_037127315.1). Lineage (NCBI taxonomy): Eukaryota > Metazoa > Mollusca > Cephalopoda > Sepiida > Sepiidae > Ascarosepion > Ascarosepion bandense. Next base: position 880,325 of record JBBBDQ010001758.1, read on the forward strand.
GGCAATACAAACTATAGTTCAACGAAGACCGTGATAGTCTCGAACGCCTGAACACGAACGTAGACGTTCTAGTACATGCATAATAGACTTTCAGGAAATTTTAGTCAAATTGTTTGTGATAAACTGGCTGTCATACCATGAAAGATGGTTAATTAGGGTAGTACCGGCTCTATAGCCTGCACGTCTCCTGACCTCAGTTTTGAACTGTGTTTCCACCTAAAATAATTGATATAAAGCAGTAATATATATATATATATATATATATATATATATATATATATATATATATATATATATATATATATAATCGTCTGGTCTTGCTTGGCGTGAGGCAGTTTTGGAAAATTTCCTATGTTTAACCTAGTCATCGTATTTCTGCAGATATTTGCGTGTCACCATCAATTCACACTTCTTGTTAATAAATTGGGATTTTAAAAGTGTTTTAAGATAACAAATTATTCTAAAAGTAATAAATTACATTTATTTTCTATTTCATTTCAAGATTAGGCTTTTGCGTTCACATACCAGATAATAATTAACGGAAATATTTTGAGTGGCCAGGGCTGTTATTGTAATTACTATTGCTTAAAACCAGTTGATGATTGTAGTAACGGTATATATATATATATATATATATATATATATATATATATATATATATAATTATTTTTTTATTTTATTTTTTTATTTTATTTCATCATCCATACATATAAAAGACAATCTGCGAGTCTGTGTGAGACTGTAATCTATGCACGCCTACATTTTTTTAAGCTACGTCATTCAAACTTTCTATAGACACATATCTACAAGGGAGCCAGGTCGACACATACTTTTTGAGTTTAAGTTCAACAATTTTCCCTTTCGCACTTTTTGGCCAATTGTTTACATTTGCTCCGTAAAACATCTAAGATTTAAGAAGTTGCTAGATTACGTCACAGAAATCAAATAACATGTGTCTAACGCGACTAAAAAAAATGAGCCTTTATATTTAATTTTTATTCCGACGTTTTAAAACTTCATTCATGTGAATATTTTCCCCGTAATTTTGAAACAAAAGAAATACTTTTAAAAAAGTGTTTTTTCAAACAAAAACAAAATATGTAAAAAAAAAGGGACAATGGTTAATTTAATTTTTTAAGTTTTTTATTTTCAAATTTAATATTTCATACGACAAAAAAAACTTCTTTTTTCTCTAGATATTTCATACAGCAAATCAATTGTCTGTAATTCGTGTGGCATTAATGCAACTTTTTCCTCTAAAATCAAATGTCTACATTTATAAATATTCTTCCAAAATTTCTGAAATCCATTTAGTCAACATAAAATGTAAATATTTTACCCCGTAATTTTGAAACAATTTAATTATTTAAGTTTTTTTTTAGATTTAATATTTCATACTTAAGGAAATAAAATTAAAAAAAATAAAGCTTTTTTTTCGCTAAATATTTCATGCAGAAAATCAATTGTCTATAACTTGTGTGGCATTAAAGCAAATTTTTCCTCTAAAATTAGATGTCTACATTTTTAAATATTCTTCGAAAATTTCTGAAATGAGTGATGAAATAAAATAAAATAATTTTTATTTTCAAATTAAAAAAATGTCCTGTCTACTCCTAGTTTCCGCAATTATTGGCCAGGGTGGCTAGTGAAACCCTATCACAGACTCCTGCTCTGTTGTTTATAATGCCACTATGTTAAACAGGGACTTATTTAAAGATTATGTGAGATAAATTATAGTCTAATTTGTTAATTTTATTAAAGGCCAATATGTTCAACGCATTTCACACCAGGTTTATATGCGACCACAACAACTGACCGTTTCTGAAGAGTTCCGTCTACCCAATTTTACTCAGACGGCTTAGGTGCTCTTGTGGTCCGGTTTTCACTCCCTATTCCAAGGATGCCGTCCGGTCTTTGAGTCTGATAACAGCATAAAATCAACTCTTTGATTTAATCGTCTATGATTAAAATAGACTTCGGATTTAATGGTCTTAAAGAGATCGTTCTTACGATTCAACCAAGGCCACATGAACTACTAGTTATAGTAACAAAAATGTTAGATATAGGTAACCCACGAGAAGCTAGAGTTTAATGAAATTTCTCTATAGTGGTCAGTGTAAAGTGGGCTCCTATAAAGAGATCAATAAAGGAGCAGAAAGTGATCGCCTTCCAAGAGCTTCAAGGAGTATACAACAAAAGAAAAAATCAGAGGTAAGTATAAAAAAAAGCAACAGACAAATAGATTAGAAACATTCAATAAAATAAGAGATGTGTAACATTTTAAGAAGCAGGTTTTGGAGGACAAATCCTGATACTTTGACATTTGTTCTGGTAGCATTTTGAGCTTCTATCATTAAAAATATCATTATTTGCAGAAAACTCAATATTCTCATTAGTAACGTTATGCATCCCCTCACATACACACAATCTATGACAAAGAACTTCATCGGACTAAAATGACGTTTAAATTTATGCAACTACGCACGAAAGAGAGGTTGCTGAGAATTTTAAATTAAGCATTTCTATTTATTATGTTTTGTTGTATATAATCTATCTGATTTCATTTAGTTTCACCTAATCATAGTTTCTCTATTCAAATATCAAATCTCAGACGTTCCTTTATCTATAAGATTTTGAGAGATGGAAGAATTTCCATAGTGAATTGGAAAAATAATTGGTTCGGCCCGCACTCCAATAATCTTAGCTGAAAAAATTAAAATAATAAAATATCATCAGCAAAATTTGCTTTTAAACTTATGAAAGTAAATGACTTCAAAAACAAATGCCGACATAAATCCAAATCTTTTAAATTTTAAATTTTAAATGAGTATTAACTCAACTAAATTTTAATTTCCCTTTGAAAGATGTTTGCATTTCTTTTTTCTTAATTACTATACAATTAACTAAAACACTTTTTTTTAACCCTAACAACTTATAGTCTATTCGTTTGATATTAGTCCTGCGCCATGGCGCCTTTAATTTCTACACTTAATTTTAAATTTTTATTCTATAATTTATTTCGCTAATATGATTGGTTTCTTTCCTCTTATTATTCCTTAATTATTTAATTATTAAAATAATACCTACCGTTTCTCATAGCATTTTTCACTCTAGCAAAAGATTCTTCCATTCCGGAAGAACCCAGAACTAGAGTAAAGGATACTATATATATATATAATTTTTTAGTTTAGCAAATTGCTGTCATAATCTTAATTGAATTATTTTAATTTATTTTATTTATTTCATAATTGTAATTAATCTTAATATATAATATTATACATATTATTGTTTTATACACACACACACACACACACACACACACACACACACACACACACATATATATATATATATATATATATATATATATATATAAATTAATTTCAATTATTTGTCCAATCGTAATTTATTTATATGAGAAGCATTATTTAAATGCTGATGCCAACTTATATATATATATATATATATATATATATATATATATATATATGATTATTATAATTATATTATCTATATAATTATGTTTATATTTGCAAAATTCACATATAGAAAATATATAAAAAGGACAAACGGAAAACACGTCGTCTGATAGAAAAAATGAAGTACTTATAAGCAGAATTATAATGTCATTAGAGTTTGAAAATTTGGAAAGCGACATATTCTGTGCCTCAAACCTTTGTATAACTTTTCAAATTTTCAAATTAGTTCTTTGAAACAATCGGTAAATTTTCAGAATTTCCTATTTATTTATATATTTTTCACCAGCACTTCCGAATATTGCTACGAACTGAAAACAAATTCTGCAAATTCAGAAATTTGAAAATAATAAAAAAATGAATAGACAGAACTTTTCGATATTAATCAGAGAAAAAGTTTAGAACATACATACTACATATATAGATACACACACGTGTAGATAAATATATATTTTTGGAAGTATCAATCAACTTACAGATGAAACATTGGCTGAAAATGGAATCATAAGATCTACATAAGAATTTAACATTTGTGATCGTCACTAAGTACATTATTCTGTCAACAGTTACACATTAGTCAAATAAAATATATTAAATATTACCACTGTTGCACATATGAATGTCTTTGCCCCGGTCATCACCTTCTCTGTCTCTGTTTCTGTTTCCCTCTCTCTTTCTCCCTCTCTCCTTTTTTCACTTTATATATATATATATATATATATATATATATATATATATATATATGTGTGTGTGTGTTTGTGTGTGTGTATGTGTGTGTACGTAAGTGTGTGTATGTGTGTGTGATTATATTGAATATATATATATTCAGTTGCATTTATATATCTGCCTGTTTGTTGATGTGTCCGTGTTGTTGAAGGGCGGATCTATTAATATAAAAAGACGAGTACTATGAACAGGAGTGCGTGTATTGACTAACAAACCCAAGAGGTGATTGCGAAAGTAAATATGACGGCAGACAGGGCTGTCATTCAAATTCCTCTAACCTTTTTGCTCTTCGCCGAAGTCTGTCATCTGACGTCTGCCCGTAACATCGAATACCGTCCGGCTTTGACCCCAGTACAGCCAGAGCACCCAATATAAGCGTCCGACATTTGTCACAGTGAAAGCTACCATATATGGTGAGTCGGATAAATTAAATGAGATGGATCGTGTAAGGAAATAAGCCGTCTATTTTTTTTATTCATTCAAACGCACATAAGCATACACATACACACATGCACGCGTGTAGAAACGAACGCGCGTGTCTTGGTGGTAATATTTATTCATTTAATCACGTGATAAGAGATGCAATACAAAGTTCATAGTTTTTGATGCGGCCACTTCCAAAATGTCTGACGGAATTCAATATTCAACTCAGACTTACATGTATGCCCGTTTACTTGAATGTGGTGCTGCAATTTAGAAGACAAATTCCTTGAAACTGGGTGAATGTCCTCACATGACCAGCCTGAAGAAGTTGTTGAAAACAGATAAGGTTTTCCCAACAACGAAATATAGGTGCGCCAGAAAATGTTTAAGTGTAGGAATATTGCTGTGTGAATATGTAAAGAAAAAAAAAAGATTGATATATCTATGTAAATATGATGTTCGCACTGTGTAATAATGGTTAGGTATCAGATGTGTGTTGTGCTGTAATGAGAAAGTTCCAAATGAGAAAGTTGGAGAGCCGTGTTCAAATTCCAGTTGAATTTGTTTCATTTACTTATGCGCAAATAACCTTAAGAAATGTATTAGCACATATTTTCTCTTTCTAGTTATTTGTTGTATAGCAGAACAGATTGAGTTTTGTAGCCTTGGTTGGCAACCAGTCAACCGCAGCAAAAAATAGCAACCTGCTTCGGGAAAAAAATCTTCTGCCTAGTCAGTCTTTCGAGACATGATCGTCCAAGCGTGTATCGCTAATAATAAAATATTCCTCGGATATTAATAACAATGGATTCATTGTGCTTAGTATAATGGTTCGAACAATAAAAAAAGAATTTGGAAACGGCACGTCTCCTTGGAACTCTCTCATTTCAAAGTATTCGCTATAACCTATGGAAATTTAGATGACGAAGATGTAGTCATGAGTCTGAGAGTGAATAGATGCATTTGCATTTATATATTTTAGCGCGCGCGCGCGCGCGCACACACACACACACACATATATATATATATATATATATATATATAAGAGTAGAAAGAGTTTGTCTCTTTAACCGAGCAGATTTATGCCGACTTCGAAGTTTCGTGAGGACAACGTGATGATGTTTCCTCGCTCTTCAGGACTGTTTGCTAAGTGCGAACACCATAACGTTGTCCTCACGAAACTTTGAAGTCGGCATGAATCTGCTCTGTTAAAGAAACAAACTTTTTGTAATTATCAACGCTCTATCTACACCCCGATATTGAGAATTTTACGATAAAATCTGTTTGCCGAAATATAATTTATCAGTAAAACCCACTTAAAAACTACCACCTTGCCACAAAACGTTATCACAATTAAACATTATATATATATATATATATGTGTGTGTGTGTGTGTTTGCGGAGGTTTGTGCATACAGCTGTGTAAGTATTGTGGACACTGGTGCTACAGACTGATAAAAAATTGTATCAAATTAAAACCATATGACTGAAGGAATAGCAAGAGCAGCAGCAACTAAATAGTACATGTAATTCGAAGACAAAATAATGAAATAATGTAGTTTTAAACATTCCATGCTACTTTAAACAAAATATTAGAAAATTAAAATCCCATCAATATTGGAAAGAGCGATAAAAATTAATAGACTTGACAAAACAATTTTCCTGAGAAAAATATTGTAAGAGATTTATATTATAAATTTATACCGGCAACATTACTAAATGTCAAGTGTTTCTTTATAAAGAAATACAGGTTTGTCTCTCTCTCTCTCTCTCTCTCTCCCTCTCTCACACACACACACGCACACACATACGCACACAGACACACACAATGAAAGATAAGTTTTATAAGGCAAGCAGTGGTCAAGAAAATAAGGTTAAAATTAATATATATATATATATATATATATATATATATATATTAATTTTAACCTTATTTTCGTTATTTAACCATTATTTAATGGTTATTTTCGTTATTTAACCATTTCGTTAATTTTCGAGATTTTCTGTAATATATATATATATATATATATATATATATATTACAGAAAATCTCGAAAATTAACGAAATGATTTTAACAACCAACATATTGAATTTATTTTTTTGAACATTATTTTAATCGATACTCGTATTTGAGTAGATATTCTGTTTTTAATCAAACAATATATTTACATATTTATTTCTACCAGCCTGATTATTTACGACAACATATTAACAAGTTTAATTTATGTATTTTGAACAATTTTGATTTTCCTTATTAAATTTGCAATGTTAATCACAACATTTCAGCAAGACTCTATTTCTTCATGTTATTGGCAATTTCAATAATATATAAAAACTTTATTATTATCATTATTATTATTTCATTTGATTTCTGTTGTATACACATTTCCTTTCAAGTCCGAAATTGTGACCAAAAGTCGGAAATAATTTCGTGATAAATTTCACTGATCATTTTAATAAAATAAAACTATAATATTAATACAGTATTGTATTAATATTATTACGTTGTCATTTTCCATCATATTTCGATTTCTGCTATGGCCGCACTAACTACAAAGTCTGCAAGAAGACCTAAGTCAGATGTTGGTGTGTTGTTATAGCTCCATTTCATGTTTTTTCTATCTCCTCTATCATCCCTAACTTTACATAGACAAAGTTCTTCTGAGTGTGTGGGCTTTACTTAACAAGACAGTTTTTATATATCTCTTAGGCTGGGGTTTCCAGGGATTCTTTCAATCTGTTGCTTTATTCCATTTTTCATCATTTCAAGTGCACCTTGTTTCTTGTTTGCAATTTCCACATTCCACATTTTTTCTATTTTAATTTCCAGGTTTTTATATTTTGACAGTTGTTATAATCCGCTGGACAAGCCATATCAATTAATAAGCAAGTTTTTTCTTTTTGGTTTATAACAATAATTTCCGGCCTATTTGCTTCAATTTTTCTGTCTGTGTAGATGGTGCAATCCCATAGATTGGTGACATATTCTTTTTCTGTAACCGGTGCTGGGTGATGTTTATACCAGTGTTTGTTTACAAATTTTCCATAGTGTTTGCACATTGTCCAATGTAAATATTGCCCCACTCCATTGTAACGATTTATATATTCATTTGGGGCAAGTACAGAACATCCTGACATTAGATGTCTATTATTTCTTGGTATTTATCACAAAACCGGCATTTTTAATCCACATTATTAAGTATAGTATTTGCCTGAAAGCTCGTACTGAAAAGACTTTGGTTTTGCGCTGCAATAATAAAGCCTTCAGTCTCAGACTTTAATCCAGATGCACGTAACCTTCGATGAGTATTAACTTTATCAGCATTGGATTTATTAGCAGATTCTAGATATTGGCCATGCAGAGGTTTGTCTTACCAGCGTTTTTGCATCTGTTCAAGAGCTTCATCCTTGGCTTTCTTTTTAATATTATTGCCGCAGTAGTTTGTTCTTGGCTTCCGTTTCGCTTTTCTACAGAATCCACTAAATTTTTATTATTATCATCATTATTATTATGTCATTTTTCATTGTATTTCGATTTCTGCTATGGTCGCACGACCAACCAAGTCTGCGGGAAGACCTAAGGCATGTCGTGGCGTGTTGCTCTGACTCCATTTCATGTTTTTCTATCTTCCCTATCATCCCCAGCATTACATAGATAACGTTTTCCTTAGTGTGTGGGCTGTACTTAATAAGACAATCTTTTGTATATCTCTTAAGCTGGGGTTTCCAGGGATTCTTTCAATGTGTTGTTTTGTTCCATTTTTTATCATTCCAAGTGCACCTACTATCACTGGCACAACTCTTGTTTTCAATTTCCACATTTTTTCTATTTCAATTTCCAGGTCTTTATATTTTGACAGTTTTTCAAATTCCTTGATTGCTATGTTACAATCCGCTGGACAAGCCATATCAATTAATAGACAAGTTTTCTCCTTCTGGTTTTTAACAATAATGTCTGGCCTGTTTGCTTCAATTTTTCTGTCTGTGTAGATGGTGTAATCCCATAGAATGGTTACATCTTCTATTTATGTAACCGGTGCTGGATGATGTTCATACCAGTGTTTGTTTACAGTTTTTCCATAATGTTTCCACATTGCCCAATGTAAATATTGCCCAACTCTATCGTGGCGATTTTTATATTCGTTTGGGGCAAGCACAGAACAGCCTGAGATTAGGTGGTCTATTGTTTCTTGGTGTTTATCACAAAACCTGCATTTTGGATCCATATTATTATGCATAATATTTGCCTGAAAGTTTCTCGTGAAAAGACTTTGGTCTTGTGCTGCAAGTATAAATCCTTCAGTTTCAGACTTTAATCCAGATGCACGTAACCATCGATGAGTATTAACTTTGTCAACATTGGATTTATTGGCACGTACTGGATATTGGCCATGCAGAGGTTTGTCTTGCCAGCGCTGTTTCATCTTTTCAAGAGCTTTATCTTTGGCTTTCATTTTCATATTTTTTGCCGCAATAGTTGGTTCTTGGCTACTGTTTTGCTTTTCTACAGAATCTACTAACTGTAAATCTTGTTTGTATTTACTGCCTTCTTTTATTATTGAATATTTTTCTTTCTTTCTTCATGTTGCCTTACTAATTGTATCATCCAATCCTTTGTTGTTTCTATGTATGTTAGTAAGCCAATAGTTGTTGTCTTGTATGACAATTCCAGCTGAATAAGACCCCTTCCACCTTCTTTACGGGGTATGTATAGACGGTCTACATCAGCCTTTGGATGATGCATCTTATGCTTAGAAAGAAGCTTTCTTGTTTTAGCATCCATTCGCCTGATATCGTTTAGAGTCCAGTTTAAGATGTTGAAGCAATATTGTACAACTGGGATTGCAAGGCTATTAATGGCCATAACTCTATTCTGTGAATTTAATTCAGTTTTTAATATCATTCGTAGCCTTCTATAGTACTCTTTACGCATATTTCTTTCATTTTTTTATGGTGAATGTTTTCGCTCTCATTTACACCTAGGTATTTATAAGCTTCTTCTGGTTTCAATTCTTTTATTGTTACAGCAGGGTCTAGGCTAATTGAGGATGTTTCTTGTATTGATCCACGTAAAACTGTAGCTTTAGCACATTTATTCAAATTAAATAATTGAATAATAATAATTATTATTATTATTAATAATAATAATAATAATAATAATTATTATTATTATTATTATTATTTGTAGTTGTACTAGTATATAGTTTCAATTATTATAACCAACAGATATTCAATATTATCTAAACAATGAACAACGGGCGAATGAACATGGCTGAACTTTGTGTCTATATAACATCTATAATACTGATGAACATTTTCTGCTTTTTCAAACATTTTCGTGCAATATATTATAGAAATTAAGTTTCATAAGTATTTGGAAGTAAAAAAGAATAATATGTATGTTCTGAATTTAGCGTTAAAAACACATTTCTCAAAAAGAAAAAACAATGTGTTTTGCAATCTTGCGTACCACAGTCAACACACAAAAGATAATGAAAGAAAAATAGTGTTACTTTCATATTCAATGTGTCTACTATTTACCATTGATTTTTTCTTAATCTTCGGAGCTTAGTTTAAACACACAACAAATTTTTTTCGATACTGTAGAAAAGAAATTGGATTTACTGCTATGATACTTCCTTGATGTAATTTTATTCTTGAGTAATTTTGAATATATCCCGACACGCATCTATTCAGGTAGATTTTAATTCAAACTTTGCAATTTTTGTGTTCTTTTCCTACGAAAATATTCGAATCTTGCTTTAGATCATTAGCTTCCTAAAATGAAAAACACCATAAAACCAAAAACCAAAAACAAAAACAAAACAAAACAAAACACGGTAAATGAAGCGATGGCTTTTGGTATCACATACTTAATCTGTACCTAAGTATACATTCTACTTTCAAATGTGTTGTTTATCAAGGAGATATATTCAAAAGTTTCAGCAAGAAAACAGCCTCAGGTCATAACACTGGCCACCTCGGGTTTAATAGGTGGGATAACGAACTATACATAATAAGTTTTTTTCTTATTGTTTAGTTAAGAATTTGAAAGAGAAGGACATGCTCAGAATATATGTGATGTAACGAACAATTTAAAATGAAACTTTAATGGAAAATACTCCGAACCTACTTACATGACTATTTTGACCATGTGCTATATTTTTATGCTATTGTTAAAATATCAATGAATATGCGCAATTTGTTTACTGATTTATGAGCATCATTACGTTTCATAGATTACTTCTCATATGCATTAAAATAAACAAAGATTTTATTATCAATAATTTGCAGGGTATATAGAACTGTAGAGTCCAAATTGATTTTAAAATTTAACAAGTCTTACAAACCTTAATGTGATGACATTTTACAATGATAATACTGTCGGTTGGGTCTGATAAAAACATTCTACGGAAACAGTTTTCATGAAAATCTGTGTTTAAATTTCAGTTGCTGGCATTTACCTTTCCAGTAGTGATATGGGCTTCCTTCCTAACCGTTTGTTTAAAGTAGTGTGGAATTTCAACATCTTGTTCGTTTTAATTATTTTCTCTTCGAGTTACACGAACTATCCATTTTAGTTACTGTTGTTGAAATCCTAGCATCACGTCGTTTCTCTTATTCAGTTCAGTACTTTTGTATACGTCCAGGCTACAAGGTTTGAAAATGGATGATTCTCGTTAAAACTTATGTGGTTCATTCGCTGAAAACTATTTTTAACCACTTATCTGAGAAAGCGTTTTTCAGAGCTCATAATTTAGATATTTCTGAATGGAGTTGGCATAATATATGGTATCCATATAAAATATTCGGTCTGAGAAGAACATTATGAATATGATTCGCGTATTAGGTTAGCGTTTTTTATTAAAATCCGAATTGGAGGCTATAATCGCTTAACCGAATTGAAACAAAGCAGCAGGAACAGCCGAAATTTTAATAGAGATTCCGGCAGTTTTAGACAATTTCGGAGTAAATAAAACCACAACAATAATAATAAATGAAACCTATAACAGCAGCAATAACCGGAAGACCTAAACACATCGATTTTCATAGCAATGCCTGAGAAGTAAGGTGCAAATGAATGTAAAATGCAACGAAAAATCAGCTTAATGAGTTACGTCACAAAACTCATTATTTAAAATAGGATAGAGTACGCACCAGAATCAAACCAGAAATAGGAAGAGAACATTGCAGTTTCGTCAAGGGCAATGGAACAAGGAACGAAATATTTATGCAGAGAATGTTGTCAGAAAGAAAAATACAAATACGGAAGGACGTGTATTTGTGTTTCATAGACTAGAAGAAACATTCACCAAAGTACGCTACAAAGACCTGATAGAGACGCTCGGCAAAATTGATACATTCAGGAAAGATATAAAAGTAATCAATGATACGTATTTGCAGCTGTCTGCATACAGACAAGAAACGAGTTCATTTGCTATACAAGGCTAGAAATGGGTTTAAGACAAGGATGTGTCTTCTCCACATAACTTTTCAAGCTATACAGCTAGAGAAGTCCTGCCAGAAGTCGTCATTTGTGCCAGTAATCTGAAAAGTATAAGATACGCAGATGATACAGTGCTGATAGCAGACACGGAAAGTAAACAACAAGACCTCCACAGGAAATTGTTGAAAGAAAAGGCTACGTATAAACTAGAAATAACTAAATGCTGGGTAATCAGTTAAAAGAGTAGCCCAAAATGCCAACTCCTAGTAGGGGAGGCAAAAATAAGAAGGTACAGAAATTTAGATAACTGGGAAGTGTCTTAGCAGTGAACGGAAAGTCTGACCCTGAGTTTCGAAAACGTATTAACCTGGCAAAAATGCATTCCAGAAGCTGAATAGATTATTGAGAGACAGAAATATTTCACTGGAAACAAAGAAGAAAGTACTGGACTGATATATGATAAATGTCCTTCAATTTGACAGCGATTGTTCGAAATATCCATCAAAGATGAAGGAGAGACTTAAATCAGTCTAAATGTGTTTCTACAGAAGAATGCTGAGGATACTATGACCAGAATATTTGACAATGACCTGATTTGGAGAGGATGGACACAAAAAAGAATCTGATATTTAACATTAGAAAAAGACAGCTGAAGTTTCTGTGACGTGTAATGAAGAAAATAAACTTAGATAATCTGATACTAACGGAACGGTAAAAGGAAAGGAGAGACAAAGAAAAGCAACACGTGACATACTTGATGGACATTAAGAGATGGAGGGTGGAGCGGGGTCTGAGTGAGATAACAGAAGAAAATTTGTTAACAGCTACAAAGGATAGAGATATAGAGGGCAATTGTCGTTTACGTTCTGAAAGAACAAGACACGCAGAAGAGAAAGAAACAGTTTGCCGTGTTCAGTGAAACTATCTCTTGAAGAAGCTATTTTGTTTTTAATCTCCATAACATTTATGTTAAATGTATTAAAACTTATTCATACATAGAGCTAAGGATAATATTAATTAAATCTATTTTTAGGGTAAATTTACTATGAATGACATATAAAAAGCGTTTGTTTTTGTATATGTAATAAATTCTTTCGATTAAAAATTTGTTTCCATAAATTTAGTATTAAAAAGAAAATTATATATATATATATAACTATACCTTTCTAATACGATATAAAACAAAATTACTTCTTGTTGAACAAATGTCTTGATACTACATTCAAATTATGTGACTGATGTATTAATTGAAGATGATAGAGCAGATTTTACAGTTTTACTGTTGCTAGGGAGAAGTTTACTTGGTTCTTTTTAAGAGATTTAAGTATTTTTCAACTTCGACGAAAATGTCAACAGAGGCCCTTACGGTATTTCTCCATTCCTGGCAGCAATTCTATTATCAGTCTGCGATATCTATTAACAAAAGTGAAGGAAAGACAAAAAAGAATCAAAATTAAATAGTTTCAATAAAATAAAATTAAATAATAAAATTAAAAAATAAAATTAAAATTCGCCGCATCCCTGGATTGTGCGTTTTTATAGCCGCAAAAACATAAGAAATTTAGTCTGTTGAAACCCTTAAGGACGAAATGTGTCTCAAGAATATATATATATATATATATATATATATATATATATATATATATATGTGTGTGTGTGTGTGTGTGTGTGTGCGTGCTTGTGTGTGTGTGTCACATTTTTATAAATAAATGTGTGTGTCACTTTTGCATATTATTCATATTAATTCACCCACCGCATGTTTACCTCCGTCCCAGCCCGTTTGATGACATGTACGTGTTAAAATGTTTGCATCCACAATAAAATTGTTAACTAATCAGTAACTTAATGATATACATCTTTCATATATCTCTCAACGTAAAAAAAAGAAACCGGACTTCGGTCAATCAATTATATGTACGTAAATGTCTTGCTTGCAGATGATGTACGTTGTGAGTTGGACTTTTTCCAGATTTTTTTGTTGAACTGGGATCTAGGCAAAGTCAGGTGCCTCTTCGCAAAGATTCGCTTTTGTGGCACGACTAAAAAAATGAAGAATAGACATGAAAAAAAACCCCGAACTGTCACTTAAAGAAACTGATAATGGAAGTTTTCCAGTGAGATATAAAAAGACGAACGTATTTGAACAATGTGATAATCGTTCAACTACTATGAATAAGGTTTTATTGGTATTACGACCAGAGGATGACGTATATAAATCTCAAAATCCTCATACTCTGAAACTCAACACATGCGTGTCGGAGTAATTCATCGTTTGCAAATGTGTATGACTGTTGTTAAGGTGAAAACGGTGTCACGATTAGAAACCAGCACGTGTATACTTGGGTAGTATTAGAAATTGTCCATTTCAATTGGCGTTTCCATATTCTAACATTTAACTGATTTCCCATTTAAGTGCGATGGGACTATTGAGTCTAGTGACCCCAAATGGAGGCACAGTAAGAGAAAATGAATAGCAGATCAGATGAAGAATCAGAGAGCCGAGTTCGAATTCCAAGCAAATTAAAGAATAACAGACATAAAAGAAAATGAACCTTATAGCAAGAACTAAAAGTAAAATACAGTAACAAACATGACAAAAATTAAAAGTTTTAATATAAATAGAGAAACAATAGATACAAATAATATAATAAGAATAAGACAGCAGATTCACAATAGAGAAAAAGAATTTGGTAGAAATTTACCGGTAGAGAAAAAACACAAATCCTACGAATCAGTTAATTTAATTTATTTTTTGTAACGGCATTTAAAGCTGGTTATTACTATTGAATTTAATTATATCTATTTATCATTTCAGCATAGGTTTTATCTATTTCTAAAGCTAATAGAAGTTTGTGATTTTACTATTATCTTCCATGCAATCATTTAATTTAGTCTTCTATCATTTAATTTTCCAGAAGTATTTAGAGAATATAGTCTGTATTTTAAGGTAGGACCTAGAGAACGAATATTTATGATAATAAAATCTACGTTTCCATGGTTTTTCTGAAATTCCAAAATATACTTTTCTTTCATTATCATATATATATATATATATATATATATATATATATATATATATATATATATATAACGTGCACCGATAGTTTAGATGTAGAATCTCTGTTTCTAGATCGTTCGAGTTTCAAAAATGAAGTAATCATTTTTCTAGGCACACTGACGAGCCGTGATACAGCAAAGCAGGCCTGTATACGAATGGCTATTTATGCTCACGTTCATTGATTGAACACTCTAGAAGAATGTTGTTCAGCACTGAGTTGATTACACTGGGCTACTGGTTTACATTACGTAAATAACACTGTATATATATATATATATATATATATATATATATATATATATATAATATTCAGAGTTTCGAGCGATAAAACATACACATAATCATTCATGCCAGTTACTTTTATGTTTCGGATGTGATGAAGTATTTCCAACAGATTAATAAAGAAGGGTGTACCGAATGACTTAAAAAATCAGAAATAAACTAATATATATGTGTATATTTATAAATACAATAAATATATGTACGTTGATATACAATATATTCGTTCTGTGTCTGCAAAAGTTTAGCATAGGTCATATAGACATTCAAGCTGCTTTGTCCGGAAAGTGAGGGTGTTAAACTAAAAATACTGCAGGGAAAAAGTAATTAAAAAGTAAAGAAGTAAACAATAAAAGCTAAAAGAATTCAACTACCATCAGTTTTATTGAACCAGACACATAAATATTACATTTTTTCCACCCAAGAATCAAAAAATAAAACAGAAAGAAGGCAAAAAATAAGGAAGGCACTTCATAATATTCCTACTTTTTTCTTTTTTTATGCGTCTTTAGATATTTTTTCTTTTGTCTTCGTAGTACAGAAGGCTGTTAAATGTTCTTGGCATATCCAAGAGAAATGAAACGAGATTTAATATCCTCAAATAATTGGAGGTCAACCCCAAGTTTTGAAGGTTTTGAAGGACAGAACAATTTAGTAATAAGAAGGAGAAAAGGGGTTGACTTTCACACTAAATGTTGTAAATATCTCTTTGATAATTCGTAAACGAAGACAAGAGTCACTATGAAGATTATAGAAGTTTCCGGGAGTAGGTTTTCGTACAAAGACGCAGGCTAGACATAGAGAGAGTGAGAATTTAATTACTGAGACAAAAGTAGAGGGTCTATGTAAATAGTAAATATAACGTTGAAAGAAATGAAGACAGGGACAAACGAGACAAAAACCGCAGCCATATATTGTGGGGTGATATAATTGTAACAAAGAGAGAGAATAAGATATGCAGAAGGAAAAAGACAGACAGGATGTTCGAGAAGAGAAACTGAGAATTTAAGGAAATATGAGTGCGTACGAATACAAGAGAACGCTCGCGAATGACACACACACACAAACACACACACACACACACACACACACACATATATATATATATATATATATAATCATATATATATATGTAATTAAAACGGGATATACACATAGAGTTTATATATATATATATATATATATATATATATATATATATAAATATAAAATGGGTATACACATTCTAGCAGAGAGAGAGAGTAGAGAGAGTTGAGTGAAAGAGAGAATTACGAGGGAGAAAATTAAGATTTCAATAGAGAAATAGAGATAACTAAGTAGACGTAATAGAGAAAGAAATTTTAGATAAAATATAATATATATGAGAATGTAGAAATGAATAAAAGACACTCTCTGTCAATAGAAAGGAAGAAGTCATTGAGATATATATTGAAACTACAGAAACAAATAAAAAAAGAAATAGAAAAACGAAACTCGTGTGGCCAGTCATGATGGCACGGTTAAAAACGAAAAGGAAAGAAAAAAAACAGAACGAAATGGGAAAATGAGTTAATACATAAAGAAAGAAACCAGAAAGAAGAGGACATGTCATGTAGGTGGAAAGGAGATCATATCACTTCTCGTTTTGAAGATGGCATGTGGGAGCGTGGCGGTGTAGTCTATAGAAAATGATTTGATTTACTAAGGTTGGTTTTTATAGTTATTGATAGGAATAGGCCTATAAATTGTGTGAAGGGAAATTTCAAAAGATCGAATAGGGTTCAGGTCTCTGCTTTGAAAATGACTTACAAATACATACACAAACCTCAATAGATATTTCTTAGTAAACATATATATATATATATATATATATATATATATATATATATATATATATATATATATATAATTATGCATACATATACATTCCAGGAGTAGGCATCTCTCTGTAGTGGAATAGTTAGTAATCTTCTCTTGTTAAAACCGATGAAACTGAGTACTAAGTTCGAGCCTCATTCGGGTCCCCATATTTTTGGCGCTTAATAATACAGCATATACATAGTTATTAATCTCTCTCTCTCTCTCTATATATATATATATATATAAGTTGTTTAAACTAGTGAATATATATTCCACAGTTTGATATTTGCTTTTAAAAAGTGGTCAATACGGAAGTAGTGCATAGTTATATAGTCATTATTATTATTATTATTATTATTATTATTAATCATCACATTTCGATTTCAGCTATGGTTGCACTAAGTACAAGGTCTCCCGAAAGAGCTAAGGCAGGTCGTGGTGTGTTGTTATGACTCCATTTCATGTTTTTCTATCTCCCCTAACATCCCTAGCGTTACATAGGCAAAGTTCTTCTTAGTGAGTAGGCTGTACTTAACGAGAAAATGTTTTTGAATATCTCTTAAGCTGGGGTTTCCAGGGATTCTTTCAATGTGTTCTTTTGTTTCATTTTTTATCATTTTTCTATTTCAATTTCTAGGTCTTTATATTTTGGCAGTTTTTCGAAGTCAGTTGTTGCTATGTTACAATCCGCTGGACAAGTCGTATCAGTTCTTTTCTTTTCGGTTTTTAACAATAATGTCCGGCCTATTTGCTTCAATTTTTCTGTGTAGATGGTATAATCCCATATTATGGTAACATATTCTATTTCTGTAACCGGTGCTGACTGATGCATACCCGTGTTTGTTTACATATTTTCCATAGTGTTTGCACATTGTCCAATGTAAATATTGCCCCACTCCATCGTGACGATTTTTATATTAATTTGGGCCAAGTACAGAATATCCTGAGATATATATTTTGGATCCACATTATTATGTATAATATGTGCCTGAAATTTCCTTGTGAAAAGACTTTGGTCTTGCGCTTCAATAATAAAGCCTTCAATCTCAGACTTTAATCCAGATGCACGTCACCATCGATGAGTATAAACTTTATCAACATTGGATATATTAACACGTTCTGGATATTGGCCATGCAGAGGTTTGTCTTACCAGCGTTGTTTCATCTGTTCAAGAGCTCTATCCTTAGCATTATTTTCATATTTTTGCCGCAATAGTTGGTTCTTTACTTCTGTTTTGTTTTTCTACAGAATCTACTAACTGTAAATCTTGTTTCTATTTACGGCCTTCTTTCATATTTTAATACTTTTTCTTTCAGCTTTCATGTTTTTTTATTAATTGTATCATCCAGTCCATTGTTGTTTCTGTGCATGTTAGTAAGCCAATACTTGTTGTCTTGTTTGACAATTCTAGCTGAATAACACCTCTTCCATCTTCGTTACGGGGTATGTATAAACGATCTACATCAATCTTTGGATGATGCATCTTATGCTTAGAAAGAAGCGTTCTTTTTTAGAATCCATTCGTCTAATGTCGTTTAGAGTCCAGTTCAAGATGTTGAAACTATATTGGACCACTAGGATGCAAAAAAGTAAGGGAGACAAAGAGTCACCTTGAAATAGACATCTGTTGATGTTCATTTCACTTGACCTATAGGTTTAATTTATATGATTGAGGTAAAGGTTTGTTTTTCATATCGACATAAATTGTTTGATGAAATTGATAATGACGACTGATACTTGTAGATACTTAAAGTGTTTAAGATCCAGCAATGTGATAGACTATCAAGTGCCTTGCGATAATCTATCCAGGGAGTACTAAGATTTTCTTTGCAGTGAAAATCTTAGTACTGCCTGGATAGATTATCGCAAGTCATTTGATAGTGTTTCACATTAATGGATCTTAAACACTTTAAATATGTACTATCATTATGTCATTTTTCATCGTATTTCTATTTCTGCTATGGTCACACTACCAACCAAGTCTGCGGGAAGACCTAAGGCAGGTCGTGGCGTGTTGCTCTGGCGCCATTTCATGTTTTTTTTCTATCTTCCCTATCATCCCTAGCGTTACATAGACAAAGTTTTCCTTAGTGTGTGGGCTGTACTTAATAAGACAATTTTTTGTATATCTCTTAAGCTGGGGTTTCCAGGGATTCTTTCAATGTGTTGTTTTGTTCCATTTTTTACCATTCCATATACATCTACTATCAATGGCATATCTCTTGTTTTCACTTTCCACATTTTTTCTGTTTCAATTTCCAGGTCTATATATTTTAACAGTTTTTCAAATTCCTTGGTTGCTATGTTACAATCCGCTGGACAAGGCATATCGATTAATAGACAAGTTTTCTCTTTCTGGTTTTTAACAATAATGTCTGGCCTATTTGCTTCAATTTTTCTGTCTGTGTAGATGTTGTAATCCCATAGAATGGTGACATCTTCTATTTCTGTAACCGGTGCTGGGTGATGTTCATACCAGTGTTTGTTTACATATTTTCCATAGTATTTGCACATTGTCCAATGTAAATATCGCCCCACTCTATCGTGGCGATTTTTATATTCATTTGGGGCAAGTACAGAACAGTCTGAGATTAGATGGTCTATTGTTTCTTGGTGTTTACCACAAAACCTGCATTTTTGATCCATATTATTATGTATAATATTTGCCTGAATGTTTCTAGTGAAAAGATTTGGTCTTGCGCTGCAAGGATAAAGCCTTCAGTCTCAGACTTTAATCCAGACGCACATAACCATCGATGAGTATTAACTTTATCAACATTGGATTTATTGGCACGTTCTGGATATTGGCCATGCAGAGGTTTGTCTTGCCAGCGTTGTTTCATCAGTTCAAGAGCTTTATCTTTGGCTTTCATTTTCATATTTTTTGCCGCAATAGTTGATTTTTCGCTTCTGTTTTGCTTTTCTACAGAATCTACTAAATGTAAAACTTGTTTGTATTTACTGCCTTCTTTTATTATTGAATATGTTTTCTTTCTTTCTTTATGTTGCCTTACTAATTGTATCATCCAATCCTTTGTTGTTTCTATGCATGTTAGTAAGCCAATACTTGTCTTGTATGACAATTCTTGCTGAATAAGACCTCTTCCCCCTTCTTTACGGAGCTATTATTATTATTATTATTATTATTATTATTATTATTATTATAGCATACTGCATCTCAAAAGCTTTCAATTTTCAATACACTGTTATTAGGCAATTAAATAGACTATACGAAAAAATACACACACAGATACATACACACACACTTGTATATATACATAGTTTATAAGGCAGCAGATAATTTTCTAAACATATACTGTTAAATCTTAAGAAACAATGAATGTCTATTATGTGTAATCATGAGCCGTTCTAAACATCGTATATTGGCTTTCATTTCAGGTGAAAATAAAGACAAAAATTATCTAACATTTTGATGTTTTTATTATGCTTAGAACTAGTATAATAAAAATATCTCAATTTATAGCTGGAAACAACTATTGCATTTTAGTCTGTCGGGCCAACGTCTAAAGAGTCTGAGCTCCAGGATCATGGATTAGATTTAAAGCTTTCATTACTCCCTCGCAACGCCGGGTTATACTGCTACTATATATATATATATATGTCGTAGGATGTAGAAGTTATATGACTATTAGTATTATGAATTAAAACTGGACTATTTTAGTTGTTTTAATATAATGATTTGTATGTGCTCAAATTGCACACAGGTTTGACAAATGACAAATCATCCTACACGAGAGTGTTGTGCGATACCACAATTTGATATTTATTGGTTGTTAGTGTTGGGGAGTCAATCTCTCTTAGGTCACTGAAATTCAGAAATACCGTAATTTTTTTTATGTGGTGGATTTTTAGTTGATGGATTATTTCTTTGAATTCGAAAAAGGAGCGAAATAACGGGAAACCACTTTAATATCTTTCTCTGGATGAGATAGCTCTTTACATAATTTTTATTGAGGTCTCCAAGAAGATGATTTCATTTAAATGATAACAACTCAAAAATCAAATGCCTTTTATTTTTCTCTTTATCTACTAGTATAATCATTTTTCATGTTTAATATTAAAATACTATTTCTAGCAAGTGAATAAGATTTTTCAGAGATCGTGCGTATTGGCGGTAGTTTATACTAGATATACTCTGTACCTAGACCGAATTTATTTCTATAACGGAATAATGAGTCACTCTGCAACATTTATCGGGAAGAGATCATCCGAAAATAAAACTGGAAATAATAAATGAAAACGAGACGTGAGACAATAATTCGTCCTCAGTTTAGAAGTATTCAAGTTTTTCAGAGAGAAAATCTTAAGGGAAGTAGAGAACCTACAAGGATTTATTATCGGCGAGCAAAAGATATGAAAATGACATTATTTTTTTTATAGCAAATCTCAAAAAGATACTGCATCTACTCCTAGACTAAATATTTATATAACTCGAGAACAAACTGTTATATATAAAGCAGAATATATGGTTGGAAGCAAGAATTAAAATATATTTCATTTCATTTACACAATTATCAATGGTCGAGGGATGTTTATCTTGAAATATTTTTTTTTGTTTTCTGCATAGTTGTAAACTAACAAAAGTGCAGTATAAATTCGAAATAGCCAAAGTTCCTTATATAAAAATAAAATATTACTGTATTGTAACCTACTGCGGGAAAATTTTCTGCCCAGTCAGTCATGTCTCTTTCGAGACATAATCGTTCAAATATGTATCACGTATGACACTTAACTGAATGATTGATCTATTTACGTTGTTCGGACTGTTGAGTTAAATAGAGATAGCTAAGACATCTGGAAGTATCATGACTCATGAAACGAGAAGAATCTACCTCAATAAATGAAATAAACGGTTCAGTTCAAAATTCGATCACCTGAAAATATCGGAGATTACAATGGCTGAAACGTCTTGAGTATGGCGTCCAAGATGAGTACAACAGTACTAATAATGTAAATAATATAAATAAAGTATCTCGGGTTAAGAAAATATCCTAGAAACAAATAATATTGAGCGGGGCCGTTATGTAGTTTCTAATCTCTTTATTGATAATAAATACACAACGGTTTTATCACTATTTTGAAGAGGCTTGAACCAACAGGAACTTGATTCTACAAATTGATGTTGAAAATAACATTGACATGGATGAAACTTAGGATTAAAGGGCTAGTTTACTTATAATTATTAGACAGTTGAATATTTTCTTTGGCATAAAAATAAAGGATGGCGTGAGGGGTTTAACACTCACAACACATAATGAAGATAAGTATAGCAGAGAGATGACGCAAAAAAAACATCTTACTAGAATGTTTAAATTGATGGTCAGAACAAGGAATCTGAGTAATAGTTAATTAGAAGTTTTATTGTGCTGAAAAACTGTGAAGAGCCATGATCAAACACGACAAGCAGGAGCATGGTAATCTAAATATTTCATGGAATACTTAACTTCTTACAGGCATTTTCTTACCAGATATCTATATATTCTACGTCATAGGACATTTTATGTTTTGATTGGCATCAAGCGATCCTCTATCTTTGTAAATGTAACAACTCCATGTTGTTTTAAATGAGGATAGATTGCAGATTGAGCACATGTTACAAGAGTTAGCTGTTTGTAATTATCTGTTGTTTATTATGAATATTGATTTTTGTTGTGGCCTGTTACGAAAAAAGGAAATGGGTTGGAATAACAGAAGATATATAAAAATATGAGTGTTATTAGCAGAACATATTGTCCGTCCGAAATGTCAAGTTACAGTGCGCTTCGACCGCCTCATGAGAAAGTTCTTTGTGAAGGAGGAAGGGTTCATTCCAATCTAGATAGGGCACCATAACACATTTTCAGTAGTGAATCTATCTATCTATCTATCTATCTATCTATCTATCTATCTATCTATCTATCACAGCCTGTTCAGTATTTTTCTACCCATATATCATCACTGATTTTTCAGTTTCTATCTATCTATCTATCTATCTATCTATCTATCTATCTATCTATCTATCTATTTTGAGGGCCTTCTAATAATGTGGATTATTTTAAGTTGTTCACTAATTACTCGTTAAACGCTACATATTACCTAAATTGGCAAGAGTTAAATAATATATGTGTACACACATAAATATGTGTAGATATGCATTCATTATACCCTGTGTTATATATATATATATATAACACTTTTCATCCAAGATTTTACCTATTGTCTTCCTGTTTCTACTGTAGCAACAAACAAAGATCAATAGCTAATGATTGTCTTTATTCAAGGTCAATAATTATATAGATCAAAGATCGATCGCATCAATTGTAAATTTAGAGATGTTATAAAATGGTAAAAAACAATGTGTATACATTTAATTTGTTGTTCTAAAAAGACACGCATTTTAGCAATAAATCCTTTTTAAAATAAATCGTAATTTTACTTTCAAATACTTTATGATCGTTTCAGGGAAAGGTCTTTTGTGGTTTTGTTGAAAACTGTCATTGAAGAAAAAAAATATTTAATCTTAAAGATAGTTGTACTTTTGGAAAATACTAGGGATTCTGTTTGTGCGTCGTCCTTCAATTTTTTGTTATTATTTACTTGCTTCTTTTCTTATGACCTTTTTTGTCCTAAAACCATTCATTATTTTCAAATTTAGGTTTTTCAAATTCTTTATTAGAATGATGTCTTTATTTTTTGCGAATCTTTTCCCTTTTTTAATTGCGCTTTTCCATCGATTACAAATCCTTTTGTTGTTTAGTTCCCTTTCTTCTACCTATTATTTTTGCATTTTTTTCGTTTATACACCTTTACCTTTGATAAAATTTCGTTCTTAGTAAGTAAATGTTGCAATTTAAAATCGATCAAATTATCGCCCTTTTTTAGGCATTTCCTTTTACGAATTGGCTCGTAAACCATTCCTTCTTTGCTTGTTTTACCATTCATAAACATAGTCTGGTTAAGTTGATAGCTCGCTATTTTTCTTATCTTCATTATACTTTGCGAAATGTAAAATTTGGAAACCTTGTTTCTTCATTATGTACGCAAAAATTTTAATTATCTCTTTCTAGTTTTTAGCCTGAATTTCAGTGTAGTCACTATTATACCAGAAATTTATCAGTCACCCACATGTTCTGTCCATGATATTCTCAACACTCTACGGTAGAATCATATCTCTTTAATTAGTGTTCAGTATTGATTGTTGTATAGTATAGTAGATATTACATAAAAAAAGACAATGTTCAGCTTGTTGAGCATTCAGAGACGCTTTTATTGGTACCACGTTTTAAAGAGTCTTCTTTGAGTTGCTGTTATTTTCTGTCAGCTTAAGCATGTCTCTATTTTTTTCCCTATATTTTGCAACATCAATAGATTTACGCCCAACAAATTATCACTTGCTGGAATCTCTTTTTCTTTTTGTTGTGGATCTTGGGAATGGGAACCGCACAAAATAAAGAACAACAAACCAGATATTTGAGATAGAAAAATAAGTATATTAAACGTAAATATACAAACTTGAACGCGGGTTAGTAATCCAGGAGTACGATTAGTAAAAATATATGTATAAGTTTCTAACGTGAAGCCGTAGTAAAATTAGTATGTTCACGTCGGACGCTGGCGGATGCTTCGTAGTAATCTCCTGTCTGAGTGGAGCTCAGAGCTACTATGAACTACTGACGCTGTATACTCCGTGAAACCTCGGTATCTGTCGGACTCTTACGGTAACTCTCGGATCCTTCCGGTAACTCACTATGGCAGGAGTATATATATATATACTCAAGTCGAGTCCATTATCATGGAAAAAGTGGAGACGCCCACAACACTTTTATTTACCTTTCTTTTTAAATCTGCCTTTTGTGCATGAAAATCTCAGTCGAAATAAATATCACTCACACCATAAATGAATATATTCGGGTCATAATGTATTTTGTTTCTCACTTATATTGTTGATTCTCTGGTAGTATATTTTGCTTCTCCTATTTTAGTATATCTGCTTATATTTATTTAGTTGTTTTTCTCGGTTGAGCTCTGATATTGGACGCGATAACCAGTGCGTTTATTCTATTGTTCCGTTCTTGTTAAACATTTTGTTTTATTTATAAAATCATCACTTTAAAGTGAGTCCTATGTCTTTTTTCCATTGTCTTCATCACATGTCGTTTTAATAGATGCGTATATATTATGTAATTATATACATTTAAAATCTCCGTTTTTAAATCCATAATAATAATTCTACCCTCCCAATAATACAAAACAAACAAAAATGGTAAAACTAAGTGAAATATCAATAAGTAATATATAGCTTGCTTCTCAAGCTTCGTTTTAAATTCCAGTTTAAGTGAAGTGTTCTAACAGAGCACAGAAAGTGCGACATTGAGATCCGAAGACGTATTGGCATATCCAAGGACTCATTTACAAGGCTGAGTAGAGTACTGAGACAAAATAACCTTCATTA
Source organism: Ascarosepion bandense (assembly GCA_037127315.1). Lineage (NCBI taxonomy): Eukaryota > Metazoa > Mollusca > Cephalopoda > Sepiida > Sepiidae > Ascarosepion > Ascarosepion bandense. The sequence continues at coordinate 906,027 of JBBBDQ010001758.1, forward strand.
GAAACAAAGAAGTGAGTACTGGATTGTTATGTGATGTCTGTCTTTCAATGCTGAACAATCTCATCAAAGACGAAGAAAAGACTTGAAGCAACCGAAAAGTGGTTCTATAAACGGATGTTGAGGATATCGGACTTTTTAGCAACGACAATGTTTTGGAAAGAATGGAAAGAAAAAGAGAACTGAAGTTTCTGGGACATGTAATGGGGAAGGGGGCTTGCGGAATATGACACTCACAAGGCAGCTAGATGGCAACGCGTGACATACTTGATGGACTTGAGCAAATGGATGGCAAAGCAGAGTTTATTAGAGGTAATAAGAGAAAGGCTGATAAAAGCTGCAAGGGATGGGGTGGTGTGGAAAGACATGATCGTCTACGTCCTGAAAGTTACGTGACACACAAAAGAAGAAAAAGATATATGTGATGATATTCATTTAAAATCTTCGTTTTTTAAAGCCATCATCATAAGTCCACCCATCCAATAATACAAAAAAGAAAAAAACAAAACGATAAAAATAAGTAATATATCAGTAAGTAATATATAACCCAGTTGTCAAGCTTCGCTTAAAATTCTAATCTTGCTAAATACTGTTGTGGCGAATAAACAACTAACTTTCTGTAGGTCTCCTCTGATATTTCCCCTATCTTTTACTAAGCATTCCCCGGCGTATAACGTAGATAACTATGTATCCCAGTGGATACGGATTCGGTGAGTGATGTTATGGTTGGCGTAGTCTGGGAAAGGTTTACCTGTAGCAAGAAATGAAGATGAAAAGAGTAGAATGGACTGAGAACTTGGAAAACGAGGAAAGAAACTATCGAAATTCTTAATTTACGACATTCGAATGGCGATAAAAAGCCAAGCGAAATGTCGATATCGCATGCAAAGTAGTAACTTAGATAAAAAGTCAAAGCTAAATGGACGGCAGACGAGAGGTATCAGCATTCAACATTTTTAGTAGATGGTTTGTTCGTAATTATTATACTTATTACGTATGGAAAGAGACTTGCGACAAGTCAGGAAGCCTTTCTTTTAATTTTAATGATATTTTTAAACGCCAGAGGGCAGGTACTTATATAAATTTTTGTCGTTGTGTATATATATATACATATGTGTGTGTGCATGTGTATGTGTGCCAGTGAGTGTGTGTGTGTGTGTGTGTGTGTGTGTGTGTGTAAAACTTGTCCATTGCTGTAATACACGGAACACACATATTCTCATATATTAACTAACATTACCATCCAACATATACCTAATCAGACAATCGTTTATATACAAACATACACGTCCTTTATTACACACTTCATCATCCAAATATTCCACACACATGCATTTAAAAATCATTATCTATTACTTCAATAAACGTGACACACATCTGACTAATAAGAAACAAGCCCAAAATCTAACATACCAGTCTACTGCCTCTTGTTATTTGTTCATTTTCCCTCGATTTCTGAAGACGCTTTAATAATAGTGAAACATTTTAGATTGAGAAACGTTTCCTATTTTTTTCATTATTTTATCATCATTTTGGATTCCAATCCATATATTCAAATGATAAATAAGTATGTATTCCTCCTTCGGATTATCGGCGATTAAACCGATTATCCCACACAATGTTCTTACGAGTGAGGCGGTTTGTTAACATCTCAGTCAGTCAGTTAAGTGCCATACGTGATACAAATTTTGGGCGATCATGTCTCGAAATCCAGTAGCAGGTTGCCATTGCTTTCTGTGGTAGACTGGTTACCAGCCAAGGCTATAGAAATCAATTTATCCCATTACTTACCCCATAACTGGAGGGCACAGACAGATTAATACCTTTCCCAAGGGTATTTGTGTGTAAATGAACGGCTACCCGATTTCTCGTTCCGAGTTGTTAACCACTACACCATAACACACATATCTCAGTAGGATGAAAAATAAAACCTACAAAAGGACAGAAGACTCTCGATCTCAAAAGCCGGCTAACTAGAGGTGGTGTCTTAATAAAACACCGTAGATACGTCAACGGGAACCACTCTGTTATTAATCAAAAAAATATGGTAAATATCAAACAAATCTAACGGTATGAATGGAATTAACTCCTCGCCAATTAATGAACAATATGCGCAACAGATGCCACTATACCTTTATCCAGCATAAACGGCTTAAGGGAGATAAGTTTTTTTTCGGAACAGATCCCAGAACAACAACAACAACAACCAAAAAAAAAAAACGATGTATGCGACAGGTATCACAGGAGAGTCACCCAGCGAGTGTTCGCACCAAACAAAAGATAACAAACGGAAATTAGAACTATGGAACGTTAAATTCTGGCCATCTGAAAAAATGTAAATCTTGAGATGAGTAAATTAATTCAATATTTTATGTGGATCTGAAACTAGGTGGCCATAGAAGGGAGATTTTGTTAGTAGGAACCACAGGATTATATATGCGGGCGGAGAGAAAAATGAAAACTGAGTTGGGCTGATATTGGATGTAGGTATAAAGAAATGCGTTCGGGATATTATCAGTTATTTGAAAGAATTCTTGTAGTTAAACTGAAAGGAAAGCTCTGCAACATATTTATTATAAAGGTTTATGTACTGAAAACAGAAGGTACGAAAGACTGTGTAAATCACAAAAAAATAATTATCAGGGAGACCTGAATACCAGAATAAGCAAGGAGAGGGAAGAGGAAATATTTGTCAAACAATGACAGATATCACTTCTTTTTACCCATTTTTTCTGCAACGAACGCAGAGTAAATGGGACCAGTGATGCACAGCAAATGTTCAAGTTACAGCCAACAGCTGGTTCCAAGAACATCCAAGACGATTATGGAAATGGAGAAGTTCAGAAAGAAAAAAATAAAAGTCAAATCGACTACATGACTATCAACAACAAATTCAGGAATGTACTTGTTCACTACAAAATTTAACCAAGAACAGACTGCAGACTTAACCTCCCAAGTATATGTATACTAAGAATGAATTCATAGAAAGTGAAGAAGACTAACACAGCACTCAAATTGCAACACAAACGACTTCTAAACGATTCGAACTTGAAGGAAAAATATGTCGACAATGTAAAATGAAGGTACGATAGGCAAAATGGTAAAAAAAATTCGAAAAGAGACACACTAAGAGAAGATTTACTGACACCAGCAAACGACATTACCCCGAAGGAAAATGAAAGGAGAAACGAATGGATCACAAATGAGAATCTCGACATCATGCAAAGAATACCGAAAACAATGCCAAGACATGGAACGGAATGCAGAACATTTCACAATGAAATAAGGAACAAATGCAGACAGGCTAATGATGACTGACTAAACGAAAAATATAGAGAAATGGAGAAAATGATTTACACAAATAAAAGAGATATCCATAAAGAATAAGAGAACAGGACAAAAGACATGTTCACCAACAGGATACATAAATTCCAAAGATGGAACTCCCATATTAGAAAAAGAAAAATATTTCAGCGTTGAAACGAATATATCGGAGAACTTTTCAAGACGAAACTGGACAGCCGGCAATACACAGAAATACTGACATGTTGGAAATATTAAAAACCGAAAATTGGCCAAATTCGAAAGAAACAAAGCGGCTGTACCAGGGGAAATTTTAATAGAGATGCTGACTGTCTTACACAATTTCGGCAGAGAAAATTGGAAAAATAATATATGAAATTTACAACAGTGGTAATATACTGGAAGACATAAGCAGATCTATTTTCATAGCACTGCTTAAGAAAACTAAGGCAGAACAATGTTAACTAAGTAGCCTAAAGAATCACATAACAAAGCTCACACACAAATTATGATTAATTAGAATTAAGCATCAGAAATAGGCTGGATATATGTCAAGAATAATTCGGGTTTGTTACAGACGCCTGAACAACGAAAGTTACAATTATGTTATAAGAAATAACAATAAAAATTTGTGTACCTGTCTTTTATAGACGACGCAAAGGGCGTGTACTTATGTTTTCGAGATTGCACAAAGGCATTCGATAAAATACGTCACAAAACTCGGTTAGAGCTGCTTATTAATCTTGACATATTAGGGATGTCATTGAAATAATTAAGGATCTATACTGGCAGAAAACCAACTGCATACAGGCAGGAAATAAGTTCATTAGATATACAAAAATGAAAAGGATTGTAACACAAGTACGTGACTTCTCACTGCATTTATTCAAGCTATACAGCGACTACAAAACCTCCTACAAAAGGTAGCGAAAGAAAAACGAGAGGAAAGTACTAAGCATAAATTATAAAAAGACGTAATGCAGGGTCATAAACAACAAGAGGATACAAAAATGCAAATTGCAGGTCAAAAACATTTAAATCAAGCAGGTACGCAAATTTAAATATCTGGAAATTATTTTTAACAGAGGACGGAAATTGCAACACTGAAATCACAAGAGGCATTCTAAAAGCCAAGCAGTGTTTTAAGAGAAAGGAATATATCGTTATAAACAAAGAAAAGAGTATTTTACTGTTACTCCTGTTTGACAGTGAATGCTGTAAGAAAGTCTTGTAATAGAAATGTGGTTCTACAGAAGGACACTGAGGATAACTTGAGTTGAAAATGTGATCAGCGACCAGGTTTTGAAGATAATAGGAAAAAACGTAACTCATATTTATCATCAGGATGAGATAGATTAATTTCTAGTATACATAATGAGGAATGAGAGATTAGAAAATCTGATACTCACAGATGGTTAGAGGTACAGTGGAAATCAGTGTGTGACATACTTAATGGGCTTAAAGAAATGAAAGGTAAAATTAGGTCTGGGAGAAATAACAGAAAAATAAAACTTATTAAGTGCTATAAAAAACTCAAAGAAGAGAAGGGACATGATAGGGACACGACACGTAAAAAAAAGAATATTGTATCGCCAAACGTTTGGTGCTAAGAAGAAATATCGGTTAGGGTTGCCATAATTTATCATAGGCGATAAATTTTTCGACAAAAACGTACATATCCATAACTTACAATTTTTCTTCATTTTTTTTAGTTTGAAAATATGAGCAAGCATAAATAAAATATACATGCATGTACTTTCAATCTCTATCTCTCTCTCTGTCTGTCTCTCTCTCTCTCTCTCTATATATATATATATATAGTGAGCCTCACAGGCACTTGCATACAGATTCAAACAAACACTAGTGTTGCCGATATATTTCACTGGTGTTAGGGAGGAGTGCACTTTTAAAAATGGGATCATCTACTTTCACCTCTCATCATATTTCAAATTATTTATTTTATCTTTGTGGTGAAGTTTTAAATTGTAAAGTTACCGAGAAACGCGTCTTTGCGCTTATCCTAAAGACGAATCGTAGGTTATTGTTGGATGAGGGGGTAGTGTAAAAATTTTCGAATTCGAGGTATGTCTCTTGTATTCAATTAAAGTTGATTCGCTTAAGGAAAGGCATTCATCCAGTTAGCCATTGCGATATCAAAACAATAATAAATATTACTTGTTAATTCTCTTTAAAGTAGTGTTTTGTTATTTGTGGATGAGAATTTACCAATTCACTTATTTACTTGTACTTGTAACTGCATTCACTCGAAGTGGTTTGGGCCGGTTTCAATGGAGTTAACCGCATCGCGCGTCAAGGCTACCCACTCTCGTCGATTGGCAGCAAAATCGGCGGCATGATCCACCCATTCGCGGTTCCAGCGTCGGACACCAAAAACGCCAGACCTGGACATGACCTCCATGTCTGCTTTGACACTAGCGAGCCACGTCTTAAGTTGACCACCTCGGCGCTTCCTCCAACCAGTGGGTGCGTTGGGCGTCACCAGTTTACGGACAAATACATCACCAGGCCGGGACAGCACGTGGCCAAACACCCGGAGTCTCTTTTTAAGCAGAGTTTTAAGCAGTTTCTTTCAGGCCAAGGATGTTGCAACTAGCGCGGATGGTCAAGTTGGGTATCCGGTCGGAGAGGCGAAAGACCTCAAGTTTATGAAGATCCTCTCTGCGCAGTGGCCAAGTCTCACATTCATAGAGAAGAATTGTTCTGACCATGTCATTGTAGATTCGCAACTTAGTGGATCGCCTTATATCCAGGCGAGACCAAAGTCGTTTTTGAAGGCGGACAAAAGCAGCTTTTTGATACGGGTGGTAATTTCATCTTTCGCTTGACCAGTTTAAATTGACCCCAAGATATTTGAAGCTTTCGACCTCTTCTACAGCTTCACCGTCGAGGGTTATAGCCACTCGGTCTGGTAGGTGGTAGTTCGCAGAAAGGATTTTCGTCTTGGAAGCGTTAATTTTCATCCTCACCATATTGGCCATGCGACTGAACTCGTCGAGTGCATGCTAGACCTCTGCGTAGGACTCGCTAAGGATTGCAACATCGTCAGGATAGTCGAGATCGGTAATAAAGCATTTGCGGCCTACTCTGACACCAGCGAAGCCAGCCAGGCTTTATTCTAGGATCCAGTCAATGATGTAGTTGAACAGAATGGGGGAGCGCATACATCCTTGGCGGACGTCTCTTAAGAGCACCAAGGGATCAGATTCTTTCCCGTAGCAACTCACTCTAGTTCGGGTGTGTTCGTAGTAGGCTTTCATGTAGTTGAGAAGCTTGGTCGGGAAGCCATCGTTACGCATGATGTCCCAGAGGCTTTTGCGATCCACCGAATCGAATGCTGCGGTGAAATCAATGAAGCAAACGACGGTAGATTGCTGATAGGCCACCGTTGTTCGAGAATTCGCCGGAGAGAGAAAATTTGATTTATGCCTCCTCTGCCCTTACGGAAGCCTGCTTGGTTCGGTTGGGTTTCGAGGTCCCGGAAACTCTGGAAACGACGCGGTAGGATAATTGAGAAAATTTTTTGAGGCGACATCAATCAAGCTAATGCTTCTATAATTGCAGCAGTCGCCTTTTTTGTAGAACGGGATGAGTATTGCATCGCTCCAATCCTGAGGTAGTTGTTCAGAGCGCCACACAGCGTCGAGAATTGGTTGTAAGAATCTGGCCATAAAGTCGTAACTGCTCCTGTAGAGTTATGCCGGAAGACCGTCCTCGCCTGCAGTATTGTTATTCTTTAGATTTTTGATGACATCACGTATCTCCTCTACCGTTGGCGGATCGCAGTTGGCATCGTACTCAGTGTCGTTTGTTAGGGTGGTAGGGAGACGTTGCGAGGGGGGTCATGGTTAAGCAAATTTTCGAAATATATGGTCTTCCATCTGGGAGATTGTACTTTCATTCGTGTCTCGCAGCATTTCGCTTAGACCCCTGTTTTCCCTTAGTTGTTGTTTTCAGGACAAGAGAGTTTATGTTTATTAACCTATTGATTGTTTATTATTTTCTCTATTGTGACACAACTTATGAAAAGGACGAGCGTTGTGGTTGTGCTGAGGTGTGTAAGGAATAACGGATCGAAATTGGGAGTCGGAGTTACAATTACTAGAAATTATTCTAATTATTATCCATTGTTCGAAATATTGTCCTCGTCTTTATTGCTATGTTTACGACGTTACGGACTTCTTCAGGTGCTAGGTTTTACGAACTTAATCTTTTATTTCGATCCCTTGGGTATATCATTCCCATTCCATGTGCGACGCCACTCATTATAGTCAAGTACTTATCTCTCTTTAACTCAAATCCCTAAGTCATTTGTTCACCCCTGAAATAAAGGTTTCTGTTTGAGTTTCCTAGCATGTGAAGACCATAGCGTACAACAGCCGAAACGTCGTAACCGGGAAAGTAAAAATGAAGACAGTAGTCCGAACACTGTAAATAATGTAAATATTAGCATATGTTAGTATTATAGACAAATACAATCAAGTATGTTATATTCATTTACGTGCAAATAACCTCGGAAAAAGAATGAATACACCCAACCATGGGTTAAGTAGTATAAGTAATCAGTATTATCTTTCGAACTGTTACTACTATCTAAAATAAATTCTGGCTTTAAATAAATGGCAAATAATTGATAAACTGTAAATTACAAATAAATATATAAAATAGACGTATTTTCATCACGTATTTTATTTTGTAGATCTTTTGCTAATAAATACTTAAATTATTTAGGGTGTACATTTTAGTTATGTGTTAGTGCTGTACAAGTTTATATGCATGTATTTATACATATCTCTTTCTTTATTTATTTCTATATATATATATATGTATATATACTTATATATACATATATAAAATATAAAATATTTGTATATATGAAATATACAAATTTCATACATATATATATATATATATATATATATATATATATATATATATATAAATTGAAAAAAGGATTAATTCAATGATGTTGGATGATCATTTCGATATGAAAATACCCACTGGGGATAACATATCACCTCAGCAACAGAAAAATCCTTTCAGAAACTTCCTGCTTTTCTGGTTTTTCCGCTTGGATTAAAGTATCTGAATTAATATATATATATATATATATATATATATATATATATATATATATATGTATGTAATTTGTATATTTCATTTCTTATGCCTATAAAAGTACTCGACTTGAGATAATTTAAAAGATCCTCTTAATTCACATTCAAATACAATTTTGATTATATGCTCAACAGCAGACTGTTTAACGATATACGATTTTTAAAGTGGACGTTCTACGCTACCGTATTTTTACAAAATGGTGTTATTTCTAAATCTTATACTGACACAAACATACACTAAAACACACAAACGTATATATTATATGTGTGTGTGTGTGTTTGTGTGTGTATGTGAATACCAATAAAAATACGTATAGATGTATACGCAAGTACATGCACATATATAAATATTTCTCTTTTGTAGATAAAACAGAACCCAATGTAATATAATAAAGATAAAAATAAATATTAATAAATATATTATCCTAAGTCTATAACAAAAGTTAGAATCTCATGCACTATGCAATCATCAGGCGATTATTATGAACGCATAATTCATGGAACTCCAAAATGTGCTATAGACGTACGATTATATGTATATTTATTAATATCTATCTATCTATCTATCTATCTATCTATCTATCTATCTATCTATCTATCTATCTATCTATCTACACGCACACACACACACAGACACACACACACACACACACATATATATATATATATATAAGGAAATATAAGGCAGACACATAATTTCATGGTGAATAGGAAGTTTAGGCCTATTTCTGGCGAAACTTCATCACCTTCCGTCTTCATTGTACAAAGGATTTTACACGAATGAAATTCACAAAAAAAGGGAAAAACGAATAAAAATAACGGTCGCTCCCTTAAAAGAGAAAATTTAAGAAAAAATACATAATATAAATATATAAATTCAACCATTGCAGTGATGCGATTCTGTTTGGTTGAGTTTGGTTGAGTAATAGAGGCAATTTCTGACTGTTCAATTTTTTATTAACTTTTTAAAATTTCTAAATAATTTGTTGTTTTATATAATCCATAAATTTACAGATTTTATTGAAGCTTACATTCGGTATTTTTATTCATATGGGGTCGTATATTTAATGTATAGGAAAAATGCACACATGTAATGTATTTTAACTGTTTAAATGGCACCATTTTCTGTGACAAGAAATTGGTTCAAGCAACGCGTGAATGCCGAAACTAACCAAAAGCAGTTCCATAAATATACGTAAAGCAAAATCTTTTATGGCGAATGTAGTAACATTCTAAAATAGGTGAACTTCTGTAAATCTCCCGATAATATAAAACAAATAATCGGGAAATTTAAAAACAAATAGGTTCAGTAGGAATTTAGGTTTACTCAATTTGACAACTAAATACTCATTTATTGGAAATGGATTCTACAAATGCCATAAAACCCTAACCTTTGCAAAACTATGAGATCTATTCAGTAATAAAGCACACGAGCAAAAAAGACCGACTGAATAAAACACTTCAGTTTTCCCTGTTGTTAACGGACACAGGCCTGTCCAAAACTTACAATTTGTAACATCTAGCAAATGGTCTACTAAAATATAATAAATATTTTTTATAACCAATATTATCATTTCTGCTCTTATCGCTCCAATTACTTTCGTCGGCCGACGACGCTCTCTCTCATTAATTCACCCTCTGCTACACACACACACACACACACACACACAAATATATATATATATATATATATATATATATATATATATATATATATACATCCAGACGAAGAGAACCAACAGTGTTATAATTCCAATTTCTTCGGCATTTTTTAATAAAAGTGCACAATACAATAAATATTGTATAGCATAATTTAATTAATTAAACATAAATATCTATGTTTCGAGATTTCTATCTCGTAATCAGGTAATATTAGATCATTTTGTGAAAATTATTTTTTTTTGTTTTAGAAATTGTTGAGGTATTTAGAAAACTAAAGGAAAAAGTTTTGTAGTAATACTGCATGCATCAACGGAAATAGAGTCAATGTTTTTTTTTTTTAAATAAGCTGATATTTTGGCTGTTAAATTTGAAAGAAAAAATCATGTATCCCCGATAAATATAAACTTTATTTTAAATTTAAAGTAAATATTTATATTACACACACACAAACACATACATACGTATATATATATATATATATATATATATATATATATATATATTTGAAAATGGAATTAAATTTCTCATAGTTTATAATTTATTTGTTTACAGTTATTTGTAATTGGTTTTCATAATTGAGTTGATGATATGTTTTTATTTTTAAACAGTAAATATTTGTATTTACATCTACGGACCTGAATATTATACGTAGGTCATACGTAGCCCAGCGGTCAAGGCACGTGTGATCTAATCATGGTTTCCCGTTTGGGACGCAATATTAAAATCCTACCTTCGCTTATTAACAAGTTTTCTCGAATAAAAATAACTTTAAAGCATTATTAACAAATAAATAGAAATAATATGTCTATATTTTTCAATAAAACATGCTTGAATTTAGATATGTTGCGTATTGGCCATCCATTATATAATAGATAGCCACTCGTATTCGGGGACACCCGTTTATCGGGGCGGCTAGCTAATCCCCATTGAAGACGCCCAATCAGGCACACTTGTTATTGTTTAGCACCCAGAGAGTTCACTCGTGGTTTATACTGCAACTATGCTGAGCGGACATTAGTTACATTTTGTGGGAGAGAGCGCGATATCTAGCATGAACAACAATCTGAATAAAGCCAGGGCACTGAAAACCTTGTTGACGATGACTTGTGATTTCGAGCTAGTGCAACCATTGGCGGCTCTTCAAAGAACGCTGTTTACCCACTTTTATTTACAAGGCTTGTGTTAAACCGTGATAAGGTTTTTCAGGCACTTTCCAAAGTTGCCGCACGCTTGGATCGTTTTTTCCAGGCCGATAACATCAAGTAGGTACCTCCCTGACAAATTGACCATGGTGAGATTTGAATCCAGGATTATTGGTTAGAAAGCGAACTGTTCTAACCCATCGACCACAAAATATGTTTACATACATGTCTGCATTCTTATATATATATATATATATATATATATATATATATATATAAGCTCTCTCCCTTTCTCTCTATATATATTATATATATATATATATATGTATAATATATATATATATATATATATATATATATATATATATATATATATATATATAAAATTAACTTGTTTAAACATATTTTTAATTACATTTCCAAATAAATTAAAACACCGAGATCTCATTTTAAAAGATATATTTAACAAACTTATACAAAAATATCTTGTAATACAAACGAGTAATCGAATTTCATAAAATCACCAACTTCAACCTCCAACTGACATCGGAAACTCTTGCATCTCTTCTGGACGGTCTTCTTGTTTAAGTTCACCAATGCTGCCATAATCCTTGACTTCAGTTCATCTTTGGTGTTACAACGAGTTCTGTTGGTCTCTCAATGCGCGCCACACATAATAAGTGGGTTGCAGTAAGTTGGCCAGATATAAGTTGTGATATTTTTGCAGAAATTGTCTGACAGCCATTGCTGGTTTCTTCTACCTTTGTGGTATAGTTAAGAATCCTGTTCCCAGAATAAGTGTCTTCGAGCAGCCACCCTCTTAATCCAGTGCAGCATTATTTTCTAAACCTACTTGTTATATATGAGACCATGTGGAAAGATGAATGTAGTCATAACTTCGCTTTCACTAGTGATAATTCCAAACACCTTCGTAATCAATATTACACTCGTCCAACTCTTTCTGTATCATCTGCACTGTCCTCACGTTGGCACCCAAACTCGCTGATATGTTCGAATTGCAGCTTCTGGTACGAATACCAAAAAGCACATCATACCTTTTTCAAATGTCTGCAGGGAGGAATTGCGTTACGGTGCTCTTTTTCACGTATACGAGACCCAACTGACTCTACTATGCTGTGCCTTCAACAAAATCCCAACTAGGATGTGCGCATGTGCACAATTAAAAATGTAAAATGGCGATGATTTACCAATCGTTCCTTTTGTATGTATTTAAGTTTAATATTTGTGTCAACGTCGATGCTGCAATGCATAGAAATTATGAGGTATAAACTACTCCCTGAAGAAGCTTAGAAATAAAGTTTAATGCCTGAAAGCAATGACTTCAATGCTTTTGGGTTGAGGCCAGCTATGACCTAAATACATGTGTTACTTAATGGTTTCAAGTATTCCCAAATTGGACATCAGCAGAAAAACACCAATGGCCGAATATGGACTAGCTGAAGCTAGACTATTGTTGTCCGAGATCATAATTGATGAGATTTCCTATGGGGAGTATTTGGGATTCTGGCATGAAAGTGCGAAACTACAGAAGTGGAAGGGAAGAGCCGTCAAAGGTTTATGTTACGACTGGGAAATGGGTTGAAAATGATAAATAATGAAACTTGTCCGACATTGCGTACTTTCATTAATACAAAGGTACGTAGGGAATCGATTCAACCGGCTCGCGCAACCTTGTTTACTCGCATCATTTGGAATAGCATTGAGTTATACTATCGCTATCAACTCACGTTCATATAATACTTCAGCTGTCTTCTCTCAAAGCCTCCACAATTTGATTAGCAATAGCGTTATAGAGATGAAAGAAAAACGTATTTATCTAGTTTGTAATATACGCATATATATTCATTACAGAGAGGACCGCATATATTTATAATCCCTCACAAATTTTTCTACCTGTTACAGAGTGAGTACACTGATAAACTGGTGCTCAGAACTCTGAGTAGAATGAGCTTTTAAAATCGACTTCACACTCCTCAAGTTATCAAATCCATTGACACACAATGGGGTTACTGTGTGGGAAACAATTAGGAACAGAAACATTACTAATGAGCGGAAATAGAAAATAGTAAGCAAAAGGATAGTACATAGCGACTGTCATCGCATTTAAAATTTTTGAAGATGAAAGTTGGCTGGAAAGTATGGTGTCACAAGCGAGAAGAGCGAAAGAAGAAACTGTCAGCATAGAATTTACTGTTACATCTAACCAAATTAACGATAAATTGACGTGTCGCCAGAAGAAGAGAAATGCGTTGGGTAAAATGACGCCATTTCATATTTTTAATTTGGCGCATGCACGGTATTGTTTTTTTTTTTAGCCGACGGCACAGTATAGTAGAGTATTTTATATTTTATATAATTATTTTCTTTGTTGTTATTTAATTGGATATATATATATATATATATATATATATATATATATATATAGTCGTGTTTCACATTCAGTGCACGAGTCTTCAATTGGACAACATCTGTTAGATAATGAGTCATGCTCGTCTCGTTTTTTGACTTTGTTTTTTCCTTTTCCATTTTGCATAGAAGAAGATCAAAACACCTTATATCAATTTTAAAAACTTTATGCTTAATATATATATATATATATATATATATATATATATATTTAAGCATAATGTTTAAGCATAAATATATATATATATATATATATATATATATATATATATATTTTATTTTAAGCATAAAGTTTCTAAAATTGATATAAGGTGTTTCGATCGTCCTCTATGCAAAATGGAAAATAAAAATACAAAGTCAAAAAACGAGACGAGCATGACTCATTATCTAACAATTGTTGTCCAATTGAAGACTCGTGCACTGAATGTGAAACACGACTATGATCACATAAATTTTTTCTAATATACACAGGAACATGATGGCTTATTCTGGAGTCTAACCTAAGACTAGTCCGTCCGTCCTATGTATTAGATTGTCCCAAAAGTTCGTAAACACTTGCAAAAAATTGAAATCTTTGATCGTCAAGTAATTTAAAGTTACCAGAAAACACTTGCAATAAATTGAAATTTTACTCACAAAAACAACAAAAGACCATCCAATACTTTCTGCCATCGATCTGCAAGCTTTCGGATCTGCTCAATGTACCATTCAGCCGGCTTCGAATCAAAGAATTCTTGCCACTTCCTCGACTTCATCAAACGAGTCGAATCGGCGGCACTTCAGAAAGTGTTGCATTGTGCGGAAAAGGCAGTAATCTGATGGAGCACAGTCAGGACTGTAGGCTGGATGTGGCAGAACCTCAACGCCGTCCAGCTCTTCAAACTTGCCTTTGGTCTTACTGACGGTGTGTGGCTTGGCATTGTTCTGCTGCATCAAAGCGCGCTTTCGGTTAATCAGCGCCAGGTACTTTTGCTTCAAATTTTCGTAGACACGCTCAAGTTTCTGACAGTAAAGTTTGGCACTGATGGCACGACCATTCAGAATCAACTCAGAATGCACGAGTCCTTCAAAGTTCCACCAAACGCACAACATGGCTTTCTTGCCGAATCGATCTTTTTTTGGAACCGACGGTGTATCTTGCCCTTTCTGAACCCATCGCTTGTCTTGTGCTAGAGCAGATAGATCCATTTCTCGTGGGATGTTACAATGCGCTTCCAAAAACGCTCGTCTAATGGATTGCTGAGCAATTAACGGCAAATTTTAACTCGTCTGTTGGCTTGTGCTTCGGTGAGTTCGTGCGGATCTTGGCAAAATCAAGTTACTTCCAATGTCGGTGAATTGTCGATTTGCCAACTCCAAGCTCTTCAGCCAATTCTCGAGTGCTCGATAAAGGCACCATATTCAACCCGGTTTGCAAGTCTCTATCATCTCACTTTGACGGCCGTCCCGAACGAGGCTTATCTTCAAGACTCATGTCGCCAGAAGCGAAACGCTTGTACCACTTTGAGATCGCCGCATATGCAATTGTTCTTTCACCTTCGGCTGCACAGATCTCTTCTGCAGCATTTCTGGTTGAAAGACCTCGCTTCCAGCAGTAACGAATCAAAACTCGGAGCTCAGTATTATCAATTGCCATCAGTAATACAAATATGAAGATTACGATAACAATATAAACGCAAATTGCATAAAAATCCAGTTTTTCGCAAGTGTTTACGAACATTTGGGACAACCTAATATTTAGCCTCATACTGGCATTTGAATTTATGAATAGATCAAATTTTATTAAGATTGCGATGACGGTCTTTAGAAAATGCGGGTAGAATCGAGCGAGTGCCAAAAATAACACGTAGTTTGGCTGAACAAAAGTGACAGAGACAATAGTGGTAATTCTGTCATTTAAAAGTTTACTTTTTTGCCAAGCTAAGGTAATTTGAGAAAGATTGGACACAGACCAGCATCACATTTAGGGGGAATATTAAAGTTATCAATTTTTCGTTGAATTGTACGATATACAATACAATTTGGATAGCGGATCCTGTTCAACTCTTGCTGGAGTGTGCTTGATGAATAAATTAATAAGGCCCGATGTACCAATATTTTAATCAACTTGATATTTCTCTTCTGAAAGAAAAATATTTCCAAATAGTGTAAAGACCTGAATCGGTATCCATATGAACAACACGGGTAATAAAAATACATTCGTCATTTCCATAAGAACATCAAGAAAAGAAATAGAGTTGTCCACCTCTTTTTCCATTGTGAAAACCAAATATGGATGTAAGAAATATAAGTATTCACACAAAAAATAAGTTGTCTAAACATAGACAAAGTGTCACTAACACAAGGTTGATATATGTGCGGTTTCTGATGCTACTCAAACAAAAGGCTTCATGATAACCAATAAAAATGTTATCTAAAAAGGACCTTATAGACTACTATAGAAACCCCATCAACTTGAGCGTACATAATATTTTCGAAGTTAAATTCTATTTCCTTAGTACCTTTAGTTACATACATATACATATATATATATGTGTGTGTGTGTATGTGTATCTATTTATATATATAAATATTATATATATATATGTAAAAATAAACTGTTTTATATTTTATTTTTACAGTTATAGATATAATATATCTATCTATCTATATATCTATCTATCTATATACAAGCATTCGACAGAGTATGGCATGCCGGCCTTCTACGGAAATTGTGAAGCTATGGCATAACTGGACTTTTGTTGGACTTAATCGGGTCATTCCTCTCTAACCGCACACTGAAGGTGGTATTAAACGGACATGCCTCCCAGAACTACCCTACAAACGCGGGTGTACCCCAAGGCTCTATCCTAGGTCCTACGCTCTTTCTAATCTATATCAATGATCTCCCCGATACCATAAGATCACAGGTAGGCATGTACGCTGATGAGACCACAGTTTACTCTCGCCTCGATCAAAAATTTGGTGTTGGTGAGAAGGTGAACCTCGCTGCCGAGCTTGAGAAGGACCTCCAATCCGTGGTGGATTCGGGTAAGAAATGGCTCGTAAATTTCAATTCTTCCAAAACGAAGCTGCTGTCAATTAACCACCACAGACAACCGCACCTCCCTCCCATTAGCATGGAACAGGCTTGCCTCCCAGAGAGTAAATCATTACGCCTGCTTGGCCTGACACTCAGCGGACCTCAAGTGGAATGACAACGTCGAATCCATTGCTAAATCCGCAGCTATGAATGTCGACTTTCTGTCCAGGGCCCGGATATTCTTTTCGCTTGAATCTATCCTGCAATTATATAAATCCACCATCCGCCCGTGTATTGAGTACTGCTGCCACATCTGGTCGGGTCCCCCTTCTATTCTCCTAGGGGTGCTTGACAAAATACAGCGAAGTATCTGTAATGTGATTGATACCGACTTCGCTGACCGCCTGCAGTATCTCTCTCCGGCGTGACGTGGCATAACTGTGCCTCTTCTATAAATACTATCATGGCTTCTGCACTGACGAACTTAAATCACTGTTGCCCCTAGATGTGAATTTGCACGAGATACTAGATTGGTACCTAGATTGGTACCTATTGGTACTTTTACAGTGAAACCGATGAAATGTAACCGCAATTTCTACTCCAAAAGATTCTTTCGTCGCACTTCCCGCCTGTGGAATTCCCTAACGCATGCTTGCTTCCCTGACGGACGGCTACAACCTCCAGGAGTTTAAATGTAAGGTCAATAGACACCTCCTAACAAACTAACTCACACCCACTCACTCCAACCCTCTCCCTATGTACATCCTAAGTCGTCTATCACCCTCCTTCTGAGATTTCCTATACCCAATACTTCTATGTAACCCCCTGCGCTATAGTGGCAGTGGAATGCCTTGCTTGGGGTGACACGATTATATATATATATGTGTGTGTGTGTGTGTTGTATCTATTTATATATATATATATATATATATATATATTATATATGTAAAAATAAACTGTTTTATATTTTATTTTTACAGTTATAGATTTAATATATATATATATATATATATATATACTGTGTTATATATTTCATTTTCACAGTTATTTATATATGTTTGTGTGTGTGTGTGTGTGTGTGTGTGTGTGTGTGTGTGTGTATGTATGTATATGATAGGATAAAAAAGAAATATGACTTCATCTAACATTTTCGGTGATAATACACGCATTTTTGCTTCATATATTCATATATATATATATATATATATATATATATATGTATGTGTGTGTGTGTGTGTGTGTTTTACACATTATTCCTTAGACATTATCTGACTTCTCCTGGCTGCTCTCGTGTGTATATACCGCGTAGATATAATTCTGACTAATGCCAAATCGGTCGTGTTTCGATCCTGGCTGAAAGCAATCGGATATCTAGTCACACTGATGGACTGTCATACAGAGAAACTGACTTGTATGTGCATGAGTATATATATAATATATACTTTTTCAGAGAAATATTTCTTTAATATCTCTTTATGTATTAATCAACAGCTGTTGAAAATCTCTGCCCACATACAATAGGATTTCCAGAATTTTAATCATTTGATCACATTTTGAGAAACTGGTCAGACTTTGAACCTTTCTGCGCCGTCTTTCTTTATCTTACACAAATTCATAGCATTTATGCAGTAATTGAGGATTGAACACATTACAGCACTGAATTGGTGAGGGAGAATTTACAACAGTAAGCTCTTAAGTAGCCATTTTGATAAGCTTTACTTAATCTGCCGAATGTCATAAATGTGGAACAATCAATGAGAACGGAACTTAATGTAGATAGAATTGTCCACAAACCTATATTATTAACAATTACTCGATTGTTAAACACATATTTTCTTAAATTAAACGTTTACACAATACAAGACAGAAGAGCCACTCAAATGAGTACGTCATTAAGTTTCTGTGTGTAAATAAAAAAGTTGTCCACTATAATGTCTCTCTTCCCATATATATATATATGTGTGGTGCAGGGGATATCGTGTCAGACCAAGAAATCAGAGAGCAGATTCGAATTCCAGTCAAATTCGGTGCATTCACTTACACATGTTATTACCATCGGAGAAAATATTAGACTGTCTTTTTCTTAGCCTTGGTATTTATTTCTATAGCCTTGGTTGGCGACTAGTCTACCGCAGAAATTAATGGCAACCAACTACGAAAAAATCTCTTGCCCAGTCAGTCTTGTCACATTCGAGAGTTGATGGCCCAAGTAGGTATCACTTATGTCACTTAATTGACTGACTGATATATATATATATATATATATATATATATATATATATATATATATATAAAACACACACACACACACACACACACACACACACACACATATATATATATATATATATATAAGCATAAGGTATTTATGTTTCGTTCCTTAGTACGTTATCGAACTAGGTACATTTACATTGATGTAACTACAAGTCTGCATGAACAGAGTCGCTGAAAACTGAGAATTTAGACATTGTTTTAAATTATTGTTTTTATCTTTTAGATAATGTTTTTGTTCTATTTAATAATGTTTTTGGCCAACTTCATCTATATTGTTTTACTTTTCATTATTGTTTCTCTCATCGCTTTCATTAAATAACCTATATTATGATAGAAGAGGATCTGCCAAGAAAGCTGAAACATTGTAGGAATCTGTTATCCTTCACACACACACACACACACACACACACACACACACACACACACACACACATATATATATATATATATTTATATATATACACTACCGATTAATCTTGTGTTATATATATATATATATATATATATATACTTCTGAATTACCTTGTATTTGAATTGATTGTGTTCTTTTGGATAAGGAAAACAAATATTTATAACTGTGGACGTTTCCACAGATCATCATCCCTTGCTAAATAATTCGGATTACGTGTGTGTGTCTATGGGTGTTCTTAGATCTAAAGTCAATGAACAGAAGAAAAAATTAGTGAATAGCTCTCATCATGTTTATTTTATCCCCAAGAATTTTGCCAATGAAAACAAAATAGTACTAAAACGTTAAGACCATCGTCTCTGGGACTTGGAAAAACGTTACTGCATATTAGTCTTCATAACGTAGGATCTTTCGAGTTATTTGGTGTTCAAATCTTAACATGAGGAGTATCAGCAATAAGCTGTCTGGAGAACCCGATTCTTCCAGCCCCATCGATCTCCTAAACAACTCAGTGATTCGTTATCAAGACGCTTTATTCAGGGGTAGTTTGGGTTTACACAGCCACATCCGTCAACGTCACAATAAAGGAGAAAGAAATTATAAAGAGATGATGATTCCGATGAAAGTGAGTACCGAATATATATATATATATATATATATATATATATATATATATATATTCGTCATCCACATACAAGCCTGTTTCGTTGTATCACAGATTATCAGTGTGCCTAGACATCCACTTGCTTCTAGCCGGGCTCAAAATTCGAGCTATTTGCTGTCAGTCGGAGTCGCTAATCCCCAAGCAATAGGCACATGGAATCAGAGAAGAAAATGTTTAGCGTGTTATATATCAGCGGTGTATACACACGCCAGTCACGGAAAGACCTTAATTCATTGTTGAAGAATATATATATATATATATATATATATCAAAAGCCGATAGAATCGCCGACTGACGCCAATTCGGTCGGCTTTCAATACTGGGTTAAAAAGCAATCGGTGTCTAACCGTACTGATGAGCTGTGATGCAGTGAAACAGATCTGTCTGTGGATGACTATATATATATATATATATATATATATATATATATATATATATATATAGTTTTTTCTTCTTCCTCTACGTATCATTGCCTATCATGATGTTGGTGATTATAGCTTATTACAATTACTTTATAACGCTTATTAAATTTTCTCTTTTTGCTATGTCACCCAAATCTAATTGTCTTTCCTCTCCACACATATTCATTATTTAATTTATGCGCTGTTTTCTCTGTCCATGATTTTTTTTTAATATCTCTCTCATTTCTAGTTTCACCGTCCAAGCTCGCCTGGTAGGTTGTGCATTGATTTCCTCTATCTCTCATACCTTCAGTATATCAAGTATGCGTCAAATCTGCTAAGCCATTTTTTTATTATGTGCCGATGAAAATTTTAAATGTCTCTTTCTAATGTTAAATGTAAGTGTTCTTTTCTTTCTATTTACTGTAATTTTTTTCTTTTCTCAATTTTTCAGTCCATGCTATTTTCAGCATCCATATTTCTTTCACCTGTGAGAAAAGGGTCTATAATTCACTACCGTATAAGAGGAATGATAACACATACGAGTTCAGTACTATTACTAGAGATGTGGTTAGATTTGTCTAAAATCAATACCTGGTAATATTGGCCTACTAATGTATTAGCATATCCATGAGTATATATCATTCTGTTGCTTTGTGTAGTTGCACAGAATCGTGTTTCATTTGAATGAATCAAGAGAGATAATAGTTATGCTAAATTATTGAATGTTGTGACAAAATCTGATATAACGTATACTGAAAATTTTCACATTTCTCTAAGACAGCCTTCAGAAATTTTCAAAGACACCTAACAAAAATCTTTCACTCCACGTAATGCAGCATTGATGCAACAACGCATACGTTGCCACATCTTTGAAACAGAATATAATAGACTAGAAAGACCAGTTGAGAAATATCTGCGTCAGTGACGCCTTTATTTGAGATCATAACAACCGATGGCATTGCTCGAAATTTAGTCGCAAGCACCATATGTACACGACTGTATGCGCACTAAAATAAATATTTAAATGTTTCATCTTAAGCAAGGCAATGATGTCACTAGGACTTAAAGCGTTAATAGAAATGAAAAAACAAAGCATTAATGAGAAAGATAATAGAGAAAGGAGAAACAGGAAGACAAAAGGTCGGCTTTAAATTTTAAGTTTTTAATATTGTATCTGACATGGCAATAATTAATTGGAAGGATGCCCCACAGGCAAAAGTGTGAGAAAATAAATTATTAGAATAGAACATACAGTTATATCTAGCTAGTTTCAAATAATACGGTTAGATCTATTTGGCAATCGAGTAACACGATTCATTTCACGCATACAAGGAACAGAAAAGAAAATATCATCAGAACAAATGACATGAAAATATCTGTAGCAAAGTCAGAAGAATGACACATCAAGTCGGTGAGAATGTGTGCTGAAATCGTAATGCCAGGTTAGGAGAGATTACATTAAAGTATACTTCATTGAATTGTGTCAAGAATATTGAGACACATGAGAAACCTGAAATACAGTGGAATATTTTCTATCTCGTAAAAATAAACGATATCATTATATGTAAAGTTCATTCAGCTGTGGTTAGTGCGTATGATTCAACATTTATGTCCCTGTAAGTACCTCGCTACATCCGCACTACCTTTGATGTCAGGGCTTACAAAGCCGCAATGATCACCACACTAAATGTTTCAAGTCGACAGGTAACGTATTGGGGTACCTGATAACAGACGTCTGGTCACCGCATCACGGCGGATCGTCTCTCATAAAACTCATCAATATACTTAGTTTGAGGAAAACTCATTAAATTGTGATGTGTCGGGACATGTGTTTCTTGGTAAAAGACATAAATCGTCGGATGATGTCAGTTTTTACTGTGATTTATTGACTCCCGACACGCATGAGAAAGTGGTTGCCCTGCTTGCATTGCAGTTTAAACATTCGAGTTGTCGTCATGTTTTAGTATAACAAACCAAATGTTTTTAAATTGCGATAGCATTTTGACTGGTAGTTTTTAAATTATACTTGATAAACTCTTCTTTCCTTTAGAAATATTCACCTTAATAATTGAAAATCAGGAATCATGCAAAATATGGTATTACACCACACACACACACACACACACACACACACACACATATATATATATATATATATATATATATATATATATATATATCCTCGCCGGTAGCACGATCCAGAGTTTCATTTATAACGGAATCTTCAGGTACTGAGCGTTACATAATCTGAAATTTTATTAAATATATCTCGTATTTAATTGAAATTTTCTTACATATATATGATTGTTGCAGTGATGAGTGAGCCAGTATTAACACCAGTACTCAATGTGCAATATTATATATTCATAAAATGGTTTCTTTGACATGGCATATTGTCAGGGTCCAATATTCTTCTAGACTAGATTAAATGGGTAGTACTACTGTAATTTTAATAAAGATTTTGTGGAGAAATAAAACTCACACATAAAAATGCTTCCATTCAATTTCATTTTCCCTAGACCATTTTAATCCAATATTTCATGTATCAAAATTAAAATTTATCCATCATCAATATTTGTGTACCTTTTTCTTTAATATTATCTACTATTTTTGTTTTCTGAATTGATTATGGAAGACATAAGGGAAACGCAAGGGAACAAGAAGGGATCTAAATGTCAATAGAGTTTGATCAATAAGGTGATCGTAAACTTAGAAAAGCGATAACATAAGAGGAAGAGACAAAAATAGTAAATTATATAAATCCTCTCTTTCCGACGTTAGTTTCTTCCAATTTCTATTCTCCCCTTTGAATAAATGGAAAATAAGAACTGGGAGTGTTTGACTGCGGAGAGCGATACTTTATATAGAATTTAAACGAAAGATCGAAAAAAAAAGACAAAAAAAAAACAATGATGTACCAAGAAGAAGAAATAGAAAATTGAAAAGCGTCTGGTGGCGACAGAACAAAAAATCTAATAAAAAAACACTCTTTTCAAGTCACCATTTCAAACACGCGGCGAGTTTTCGAATATTAATATTTAACTCAGACAAGCCTTTGAATCATGATGGATCAATCTTTCGCAACATCTGTTCTCTTTTGTAATTCTCTTCACATATTATTGCCACTAAGTTCACAAATAATCAGAACATACTAGAAGCTTTCATGACTATAATTCAGTTGCACTTAAAAATGATTTGACAACAGAAAAAAAATCACTGTTACATGCAATAAGTAAATTCTTAACTCTGAACTAATCGTCAAAGACAGAGTAGACATAGTGATTATTTAGTTATGAGTTTACTGATTGTAAGTATTACAAATTTCACTAGTATGCCATTTTACTTAGAGGAGAAAGATAAAATATTGCGTTGCCTGGTAATATTGGCCTACTAATACATTAGTATGCCAATATTACCAGGTATTGATTTTAGACAATTTATGTTATATAATACCTTGACCGACAAAAATATGAATATACTTAGGCCGTGAATATTAGCGACGGGACGCAGCACCAAAGACAGAGGTACAAGCAATAAATGATTGACATCAAAGGTAGAAAACATAAGCGACATCAAAGTGTTTAATGGAATTGCTGATAAAGAGATGATTGATATTAAAGGCAGAAATCACAGGCGACAACAAAGGCTTGAATAGAAAAACCAACAAAGATATGATCGACATCAAAGGCAAAAACACAGGTGACAACAGAGGAATGAATGGCAATAGCCGACAAAATTATGATGACGTGAATAAAACGACAAGCCGAAAAAGCAAAAATGCGTAAGGATTTTGATGTTATACAAGTTTGGGGTTTCTGGTCAAAAACAAAAAAAAAAAACAAAAAAAAACAAACAAAAAAACAAACAAACAGAAGAGATATAAGAGAAGTGAACACACACATACATGCAGAGAGAACAGAGAATTTCCGCTGGTTCACGGATGCCCGGACAACACCTGTTTGTGCGCGATAGCTTTCCTCATACTCTACATGAACATCACCGACGAAGAATAAAGGTATAAGTTTCTATTTTTACGTATACATGATTGTGTTCCTCTTTTGTCGGCCAAGATAATTGTTTTTTCTACAGAGAACCAGGTTTAATATTGCGTGCAGTTAACTTTAAGTCTAACTGGATTAGTATTTCAACCATTAGAAAAAAAAACCACTAATAACCAAGGAGCAGATACATAGATTTCTTGTAAAATACACTAAATTAACTAGACTAGTGGACTCATTTTTAATTGGTTTACTTCCCCAAAAAGTAAGTATGCAAAGTTATAAGGAATCCGTTCAATTTATTTAACTCGCAATAATAAAAAATAACGTTGATCAAATAGAAGAAGAATAATATCAGTAAAATAAATAGCAACTGAAACAAAAAAAAGAAAGGGAGACATAGACAAATTTGTAAGCCGACTCAGAGAAAGAAATAGATAAATGATCTATAGAAAAATTCAAATTGAATATGATTCAGTTTCTGTGAAATTTCTGATTTTTACGATGTACTCCATGTTACCTAGAATCATTCTTTATTCTTTGCTGTGTATCTCGCTGTTGCCAAGTTTTCATTAGCAAAAGTGAAACAGAACCGGATAAATGGCAAAATAAATAAATAAAACACTTTGGAATAAAAATGAATCATATTACTAAAACGAATAAACAAGTAAACCACAAAAAGAAGTCTAATGAAGAAGAAAAAATGTAAATAAAAAAGGAAATCGAAAACTGTTGATGCCAATTCGATAATCTTATTAAAGCATTCGTCAATTAAGGTTTATAAAGTATAACATGTGAGACAGCAATAAATCACCAGCTACACACAGTCATGCCATGCAAACATATATTAATAAGCAACAGGAGAAGATAACATTTTAATAATGACATTAGCAACAAAACGAATATAACGATTGCTTGCGTTACTACGATACAAAAACATTAAACATAATTTCGACTAAACAAATTATTAGTAAATTGTCCAGAAGCTTTCTTAGTAAGAAGAAAATTTGGCCGATTGAATAATGGGAAAATTAATTTGGTCCAGACCAAAAGAACCGTTCCAAAATAAAATAAAATAAAGAATGAAATATTGTATGTAACTGTTTGGAACGACCACTTTAAAAAGTAATGAGAAAATAGATAAAAACCAATACGTCGAAGGAAGGCTGCAAAAGATGTGGGTGACAACTGATTATGCTACGAACAATCCTAAATATGGCTGTACTTTAAGAATATTTGTTGGAGAACTTTGAACAAAATTGAGAAGAATTATATCTCGGTAGTGATAAGTCGACAGGAAACTACAAGGGATTTTAAGGAATTCGCTATAAATTGTCCTCAATTATAACCAGATGATGCATTGGGAAAATAAGCAATCATTGAAAGGGAGCTAAAGCAGAAAAGCGTATTTCATCCGCATTAATTTAACCTATACATAGAAACTGCAGTAAAAGAAGTAATATCTATATCTTAGCAAATGTTGGAGAATATATGCACTCACGAAGAAGAGACCCTAGGCAACAAATATGGTGTCTGACGGAAGGATGTTGACAATACTATGAACGGAACGAGGAAAATGCAAAAAAAATTACGATTGTACTCAGAAAATTAGAAAGAGGGAGTTGATATTTTTAAGACGCCTAGTGAGGAAAAAGGCTTGGAGAATTTGACATTCACTGGACAGATAGGAAGAAAGAAGAAACAGCGAGTAACCTGACAAACTAGATTTATGAATGCATCACGCATCAGGGAGGGATAAAACGGGGAACATATTGATCAGAACTACAAAAGATAAGAAGCTGTGAAGAGCCACGACTACTCACGCCCTTATGTGAATACATCAAATGAGAATTGCTGCGTTTCAGGCAATAATAATTATAAAAATAAAGTTACGAAGAGAAACGAGTACAATGATTTCGATTACTGTTACATCAACAAGGCTGTAAGACAAACATGTGTTTTCTCACCAGACCTTTTCAACTCATACAACCAGGCCATTCTGAGAAAATTAAAACTTAATTTCTTAAGATAGGCAGATCACATAGTGTTGTTAGCAAACACAAAAAAAATAACTACAAGAACATTCAGACGATAGTGAAGGAAGGCGAGAAGAAAAGACTAAACATCAATTGCAAAGGAGACTGAATGCATGGTTGTTAGCACAAACAACAGACCAATAATTCAAATTATAGATTGGAGTTACTAATAAGAAAGGTGTAACAATTTAGAGGTATGGAAAACTTATCAACAGACGACGGAAAATGAATGCGGGAAAGTTTCCTCACAGATAAAAAATGTGGGTTTATGGAAAGATAATATGACCATTGATCCTTAAAAATCCATCTGCTCTTTGACATGTTTTAAAGTTAATCCTGCTGTGTGTCTAGCGATCCTTCTCCCCAGAAAAAAGCTGGTAGTGGAAACGAAATTAATGCAACCAAGTGTTATATAATACAGGGTTATATTGCACCAGTAGTACTAGTAGAGCAAGTAGGAATAAAGTAAATAACTAAATTATAGCCACTAAAGTACAGAAGCTAACATTACCTTGAGACATTCTAAACCCACACATGGATGTAATCAAAGAAATAAATTGAAGGTTGTTCCTTAGTAAAGCACAGTTATGATTAGTTATCATTATTTACATTATTTATATTCAAACTAATATTTCCCTGGTCTTTTTTATTCTGAAATTCTTTCCTTATGTCTGTAAATTTTGATATACATCTTGGAATTTCGAAAGGAACACTTTTTTCAAAAAGGAACTATGCCCTGGTTTTAGAATTAAAGCCTTAATGGCGCTTCCACTGGATCCGTAATAAAAGTTCAGAATGTGGAATTAGTAAATACTAAATACTTTAAATAACTCGACGTATGGATAAATTCTAATGGATGTAATATAAAACAATAGGTAACTGAATAATCTGTTCCAGATGCTAGTTTTGTCCAACACCGAAAATTCCTATGAAACCAAAACATGAAAATGAAAACCCGAGAGTTGTACTTAAATAATCTCCTCAGATCAAGACCTTCATATGAATGTTATTCATGACAAGAAAAATGTTTATAAATATCTAAACTTAACTTCCTAATATCACTGGTAAAAATGGCTTTGAGCGAGTAAAACTTGAGGTTCTTTGCAATGATCATACCTCTTTGAACGTTGTGTACTGGCGCTACAGAACACGGGCAAAGAATTCTACCAAATAACAGAAACCACATCCTTTATAAGACTACCAACAGCAGCAGCAGCTACAACTGATAACACATGCAAATCGAACAGAAAATAATGGCACAATCAATACTGGAATGATCGATAACAAATACTGTAATTGGTAAATGCAAACCAAAAATATTTTAAAAGATTTAATAAATGTAAACGAAAAGCAGCACTGGTAGTCAATGAATAAAGAAACAGCCCATATTGTCATTAAGATAACATTATTTAATCGATGGGATAGATTGTTCTCGTTCAGCTGTTTCTTTCTAGGATATCAGTTAACTCACTTGGCTCTGCCAAAAACTGTCGTTAGGTGTTGCTTTGTAAGTCTATAAAAATCCAAACATATTCACTGTTTTCTTCTTGCTACAATATATAGTTGAACGTAGATAAAGGATGCAGTTGGAGGTGTATTGTCTCTTCCTTGTTCATCACTTGACCGAACTCTCGAAAACACTCACATGTAAATAACACACGTTTGTATCACACACACAAACATTCAGAAACTTATAACATTTTAATGTATTTCTATTGTGCAAACATGTAATTCCTTTTGTTATTGTGTTATCGTTTATCTTAAATTACATGTTTTGTGCTACTTATTTTCCTCCGAACCTCCATGAGTCCGCCAAAATTCTTGCAAAAAAATGTTCCAGGAGACCATAAATATTTAATTTACAACGTACTCACAATCGTAATGTGCATTGTGGTATAGTGGATATCGACTCGGAACGAGAAACCGGGGTGCCGAGTTCCAATTCCTTTTGAATTCGTTGCATTCACGTACGCACAAATATCCTTGGGAAAGATATTAATCAGTCTCTTCCCTCCAGTTATGGGTTAAATAATAGGACAGGACAGATTGGGTTCTATAGCCTTGATTGCCAACCAGTCTACTGCAGAAAGCAATGGCAACCTACAGCGGGATAATCTTCTGCCCAGTCAGTCATGTCTCTTTTGAGACATGATCGCCCAAGCGGGTATCACGTATGGCACTTAACTGACTGTCTCACAATCGTATCAAAAGAATTGAACTCTGCAACAAGGGGTATCTTATCCTGTTCATTCTATTACATAAAATTAGAGGATTGATCAGTTTGATCTTCAAATTGGTGGCAAAATAAATGAGTTAAATCCCTAGATTAGTGTTATAGACTCTAGAGTGAACTATAACTGAGAAACATTAAAAACAACACTATAATTTGTCCAGAGGCGTCGGCAGTGAAACGAGGACAAGGGTGAAGATAAAATAATTCGTTCTGTTTGAGTTCACTGAATGCTAATCGGATCGACAGACACAGTTAAAAGCACAGGAGTCACAGCTGCCAAAACTTTATGAAAATAAAATCAAAGATGAGGACATTACTCCAAATGTAAATGATGTAAATATCAACTTTAATTAATTTTCCAATCTTTTCTCAATGCAATTGAGCTTTTCAATTACATGAGCTGATGTTCTTAACCACAAGTTTACAATTTGTGAGTTATTATAACTAAGCTAAGGAAAAAGGGAGATGTTTTAGTCACGTCATTCCATAATTTCTATACATGTAACATTGGCAAGAAGTTATTTCAATTACACATATATCGCATTGGCCAGAAACATGTAAGTTCTTCTTAGCTCGGAATCCCATGCAATCTTTTTATACTAAAAAAAATGTAGAAAATATTAAGCCATATTTTATGTTGTTCAACAGAATTTTATTTTCACATCAAATTTCTATTTACCATGTAATTAATACGTTTTCTTTCGGAAATATTGATTAAGATGAAATGTATATTCAACTTATGTTGATATATTTGAAGTGATCTTATTTCGGTACATCTGGTATATCTGGTACATCAATAGGAATTAGGACTATAATTTAACGTACGCTCATTTACGCAGTAAATCTGAAAACATCACCATCAACTGTATTATTCGACATACGCAGTTTCAGATAATTTTCGAATCTCCAAATTTCCATCTTAAATCTAGGAAGACAGTCGTTTAAGTATAAATGCAAAGATATATATTTCTTGAAATTTGGACGCGAACAGCACATGTTTAAAATAACAAAGATGTCATAGGACACGCCCGTTAATGTTAATTGTAGTGGTAATATTAACGATTAAACATCTAAATAGGCTGGTTTTAGTTGAAATTTATTAATTTTTTCTAAGAAAAGTAAGAAAATCCTTGGTCCTCAACCTCAGCTGATTGTCGGAGTTTCCGGTGGGAAACATCGCACCCATTGGGATAGGTAGAGACTATTTTGGTGGTACTTTACAATTTCAAAGCCAATAATTTTCTCTGTGATAAACCGTAATGGGAGATTAAAGAGCCGAGTGTCAATTCCATTCGACTTGATTATATTTACATGTTATAATACACATGGGAAATAAATGGCTTAATTGATATTTATTTTTGTTTAAGCACAAAAAATGTGACAGAAATCAAAAATGGGGATACGGAAAGACTGGTCATCATCTTTATTAAAATAACTTAGTTAACAAAAATGCCTGACCCAAACAAGCTCTACAATATTCCTTGTACCAAAACATTAAATTCTTACTTACCATTCCTAAAACAAACACCATATTATCTCAAAGACTCTATAAAAACCTTACTCGTCTTATATGTACAATTTGTCTGTGGGGAGTATGAAAGAGATCTCCATATCTAAAAATAAAACTCCGATGAATATTTATACCATGCATAATGCTGTTTTCTAGTAACTAAAATAAATGGTGTTAGTAATAAATCCCACCCCTTTGACCAAACATACGCACAATTATACACTCATCCAGACACGACAACAAAAACAAACATAAAGCACTCGAAAAACAAAAAGTGCCTACATTCATCAGGGAACTAATCTTTTCGGCCTTACATAACGTAGCTAAAAATATAAAGGTTAATTAGTTGGATGTGTAAAAGTAAATCGTTATCTCTAAAAAAGCATTTGCAATCTAAATAAAATTCCTTCCTTTAAATAACTTTCAAAAGGTTGATATACCATAAAAACAAATCAATAATCTAAACCATACCCAAAAATTATATTGCTGTCTAGAATAAGATGTTGACAGAAATGCTTATGGTTTTGATCTAATTACCAATCTTATAAGTTTCGTTATAATATTTATAACAAAATATTAATGATAAAAATGTAAGTTTGACTTAATTAAAAACCGAACAATTTTATTTTTTCTTCGTGCTTGTTTATTTAATATACCGTGATTTTAAGCACGTGTATGATCATGGTTCACCAAAACTTACTCAGCTTCATCACGTACCTTAATATTAAGAACTATTTAATTTTTGATAGAATACTTGCAAGTAGAGTTTCACATATAAATTCGGCGGAATATATTGGTTAAAGTATAATAGTGAGTTTTTTGTCAAAAAAAAACTTCTAATTATCTATGAAGCACAAATAGCGGTGGAATTATTTAATCCATTTATCGAAAATAATGAAACGAATAAGATTTTACAAGTACAGAGTAAGTACATTAGAAAAGAAAATTGACATTAAAATAAAGACACATTGTTTTAATTACATTACTCATGATGGGGGTTTTGAGTGCTAACTAGGTTGAATTGGTAAGCTCGAAGGAATGTTTAGATTAGCGCACCTGCAAATTATGAACAGGCAAAGAGAGGGATAGAACTTAAGAGTAGACATTATTTGATTGGTTGCCTAATCGGAGGACGGTTAGATTAATTTTTTTTTTTTTAGCTGGGGAATAAAAATTAATTTTATCAAAATTGAGTTTTGAACAACAGAGCGAAAAGATCTAACAGAAAAATCATGGTCGTAAACCTCGGCTGATCGTCAGTGCTGGCGACGGGAAAGTGGGGAACATCTTGCATACTGAGTTGGCAAGAGGGCATTTCGGTTGCACTTCACAATTTCAGATCCGATTTTTGTTTTTAACTCTGAAATAAATTGAAAAAAATTGAGAAAGAGAGCAAAGTTCAAATATCTGTCAGGTTCGTTAAATTCACTCAGGCGAAAACGGTAAAAATATGTATACTATTCCGGGAAAGATATGAATCCTTTTTTCTCCCATCTATGTTTTATTAGTTGAAAATTTATTAGTAAATCATTAGTATCTCCGAAAAAAATTCTTACAATCTGAATACAATTTCTAGCTGTAAATGATTTATATGGTGTTTTCAATCAATCCCTCCTTGAAAATATTAATACACGGGGTTGGGATTAGATCAAGCGTGTCTAGTATGGAAATATTCCGAAGCCGCAAAAATAAATAAATAAAATAAAAAATAGTTACGTCTATTCGAAATTCGAAATTCGAGAGTATCCAAAAATAACCTAAGTTACGAAATATTAGATAATTGAAAAGACAGTAAACTATTTTTGTGTCATGTAAGTTTTCAACAGGTTGAAAGCAATAATAATTTTCATGAGGATTTAGATAGGCCAATAGTCATAAACAAAGATAAATACTGTTAATACATTATTTTAAAGGAGAAGAAAATGGAAGTGGGAAGCTATAGGAATCTTGACCCTAATCAGAAAAGTATCTTTGACTGTAATCAGAATAAAGGCTTAATATGAAGATATAAAAATCTAGCATTTTTGCAGTCCAGAAGATGTTTGTTAAATAGCAGAATTTGAAATCTGTGAAAAAATATTCAAGGATATTTAAAAATCTTATAGTGGAGGAAACCTATTGCCACATCATCTCCAGCAAATGTAGCCATATATTCTGTGGAAGTTCATTAAATAATATAACAAATTTAAATTAACAAGAGAAAACTCAACATTGGTGGTTTCAAATTACCTTGTTGCAATTAGCCAATGTTAATTAAATGTTGCGTTAACGAACTGTTATGTTTAGAAGAAAATGAAAGGATATATCATTTAGTTTTTAACGAAAGAAGATTTTAAAATAATTAACACGTGGAAGAAATTAAGACATTTGCAGAAAAAAATACACAATCATGGAAGAAAAATCGACGCCTAAAAGGACCAGCCATTGCAAATAAATAAAAATATTTAAAGTACCTGGTTAGTCAGGTAAAATATCGATCGATCACATAGTTAAAGTTAAAGAAACAAAAAGGTTAGAATGAAAAGCTGAATAAAATATGAATTACATCGGGAGTTGGTATACAGAAAAGTCGATACATTAAACAAGTTCAATTGATTTTGTTTAAACTATCAACAACTTGTGTTATTCTCAGCCAGATTCTAAGCTTAAATATTTTTTTTGACAAATTCTTGTTAGGATGGGATAAGTTTGGTAGACGGCCGAATTTGGAGATTCTTCAGAAATAGTGAAGTCAACTCTTAATCGTGAGAGCAAAGGTTTTAGTCTCGACTCTAAGAAAGCCAACAGTGTCACCAGAATAAACCCAGTTAAGAAACGAGTATGAGATATCTTGGTAAAGAATAAAATACAAATTGATTGACTGGTATTTTTTACGTTTTATCAATAATTAATATGTTATTTAAAACCAAGACATATGTTGAATTGTATGAATAATTTTATTTTCTTTGCAAATGAACAGTTGTTTAGTAATAACAATGACTTTTTTCCGTATACATTCTTCTATTTAACACGTGGATGAATGGAGATGGATTCATACATTTTTCCATTTTCATTTTCCGCATAAATGATTGTAACTAACCAAACTCCCGCTCCGAGCTACTAGCCATCACATCAGACCTTAGACTCCAAACACAAAATTTATGCTCCTGTTGAGTTAGAGTTTTGAGTTTTGTGTAACGGTATATTAACATCTGTGGGTAATTTAATGCCAAAAAATGGGGGTTTGAGGTATTTTTTTAATATTCGGTTATGGTGAGAAGGTTGATTTTGTCCGATGTTAATGAAACTTTTTTGTTTTTATTCTTTCTTTTTTAAATTAATCGAAAATGTCTTTTAGTTTTGTATTCAAAAATGTGTTATGGTAATAATTTTTTCTTCAAAAATGTATATTCTTCTATAAAGTCTATTTTTATGTATATATTTTTATAAAAGTTTTTTTTATACATTCATAGTGTTTTGTGCCCAGTTTAGGGGCTAGCTATTGGCCTATAACCTAACAGGTGCTACCATTCCGGGTCAGTGTGAACCTGAGAACAACTGTAATTAAGAGGTGGTTTCATGTTCCTCACGACTTCACAATTAGAGGCCTTGCTTTACCGTCATGCCCAAGACCGATGCCTCTGTTGAATCTGTTGAATAGCAGATGGTTATTTGGCTTATCTCTACTAGATGAAAAAAATTCAGCTATATTGCGCGTTGCATGAAAATTTTCATCGTGTTTTGAGTCCATAATGTGTTTATCTGCAAATATATTTAAAAAACGTAGACAAAATTATTTTTCGAGATTTTTGGTTTACATATAAAAAGGACAAATTAATGTGTATCCGAGACAAGAATTTAATAAGGCTAGAATATACTTGATGATTAATATCAGAGATAAAGAGAAATTAAAAAAAGAAGGAGAAAGAGACAGACAGAGAGGGAGAGTGATGAGGTGGAGGAAATATGATAGAGAGAGAGAGAGATATACATATAAAATGTATATTAGCTTTAGTGAAAAACATATATATATATATATATATATATATATATATATATGTGTGTGTGTGTGTGTGTGTGTGTGTGTGTGTGTGTGTGTGTGTGTATGTGTGTGTGTGTGTATTACTTAAAACGTTATTTTTATACCCGTATTTGAGTAGAAGTTGTGTTTAATTTTAAACAAAATCTTTTCGTCTGCCGGCCTGAACATTCGAGAACAAACGAAATAAAGATTAGACAAAATAGACAATTACACGAATAAGTAATTAAACATAAAACAGAACGGCCATCCAAATAAGGGTATCCACTCAAGATAACGTTTCATTTGACACACTTATGTCAAATGAAAAAGTAAAATCCATTGATTTTACTCTCTATCTTTCTTTTTTCTCTCTCTACATATTTATATATTCTAAGCATATATAGTTAAATATAACAGACAATGAATGTCTGTTATGTTTAAAAATGAGCCGTTCTAAACATCGTATTTTGGCCTACATTTCAGGTGAAAATAAAGATAAATTGTCCAACATTTGTATATTTTTTTATTATAATGGTTTTTAGCTTCCGGCTCACATGAGCCATCTTCAGTTTGGTTAAAAGAACGTTAACATAAAGACTATCAACATAAATGATTTTATCTTGTGTTGAAGTAATACATTGCTATGCGACGATAACATTTACTATATAGCAGACGCAGGTCGTAAATCTGTAATGTGGCACTATGCGTCACACCTCGTGAGAGACCAAAATGTTAGCAGAATCATTTGTTTTAATGCAATGTAATGTGTTGTGACCATACTGAAATGTGATTTTATTACAATGTGGGTTGCTTTGATTTAATGTAAATGGTCTCCAATATCTGAAGATACTTTTTACTGTGTATATATATATATATATATATATATATATATATATATATATACACACACATTCCTAATAAATATATCTAAATATAAGTGGCGTCTATTAGTTCTACTCAACATGTCTTCACAATTATCATGTTCTGACAATATGCTTTAGTAGTTATTATTAGATACATCCATATTTTTTATTAAAAAATATATTTTTTAATCATTTTCTCATGGTTGCTGATTTTCATCCGTTTGTTTAAGTTAGAATAGGGAGGTAATAGTTCTTATACATTGTATTCATGTTATTCTTTGAAAGTACAGAAATTACAGACATACAGATCACAGTATAATTTACTCACAAGTCATTTAAGTTTTAATTATTATTATGGATCACCTTCCTTGAACCAAACTCATAACAATATTATGGTATATTTTTTACATTTTTTGTCGTGATGAAATATTTTTGAAGCTGTTGTGCACAAAATATTAACAGAGCTTGGAAAGATAGTTTGATGCGCCAAGATACATAAATATTTCTTTCGCATATGTTTTATTTTTATCTGAAAAACTTGATAAAAACGTTCTTAAATCTGTACTTCTGTGATTGGTTTTATTCAGTGGTATAAATCAATGTGTCTCCGTTAAGTATCCCACAGACGACGAAATTTCTTACTATAATGAGTAACGTGGCTAGTTGTCGGAAAAATCTCTGTTAGGCATAAAAGTAAATGGTAGGGTTTCTGATATTCTAGAAGATCTTCACAAGGATATACAGTGGAGTAATGGTTAACGGCTTGGATTGAGGAATTGGAGAGCCGATTCCGAAGTTCATTACATTCATTTATGTGCTTGGGAAATGTATGAATCTATATCTTCTCACCCCTAATATGGGTAAATAGCAGTACAGGCTGTATTTTATAGTCTTCGTTGGCAACCAGTCTACCACAATAAGAATCAGCAACCGACTGAGGGAAAATTGTCCCACCACATGTAGTAGGAGACTGCTTGTGGATCCAAAAATCCCAAGAAACTTCTCAACCTGCCCAGGTTGAATGAGGCTAAAAAATAAAGTAAAATCACAAACTATTCACTGGATAAACTGCGATCTAATGTCTTTGTAAAATGCTTTGCAAATGATATTCTAGTTACTGGTCAAAAGAATAAGATCGATATTATCCCTACTGAAAAATAAAGGATACACACATACATATCGCTTAATTGAATCTTAGAATTGAAAACATCCATGCATTGACGGGTAAAAAAAAAAAAAAAAAAAACTAAACAAAACCAACACAGTGATGAAAATTTAAATTTCCCTCCACACCTTTTTTGTGATAGGACGCTTATTCTTAAATTAAACTTCCATGCTACGATTAATTTTTCTTCGTTGTCGAACACTGGTTTGCTTATTTTGTCAGCTGAAAATTTTTAAGTATTTCCTCTTCGAATTTATCCCGTGAATGGATTCAATTCAAACAACTATCTTGGCGTAAGGTTTTCCTCTTTAGACTAATAGGCAACTTTCGGGAAGGGGAAAAAAGGTAGATATGGCCGTATATCTGAATAGTCAAAGCAGACTGTAGCAGGATTCGATTCTTACTATCAATTCACCATCAAGAGACCATCATAGCAGACGTTTTAACAAATGATCGTCTGGAATAGTCATGCCAGCAATAATTTCATCTTGAAATAAGTGCACCAGTCAAAACCAACAATTGACAGTGCGAATTGAAATAATCCTGGTGGATATATATACATTTGACAATTTTGTATAAAGTGCCGAGTGAAAATTAAAAAAATTATTTTAATCATATCGTCAATGTATATAGTACAGAGAAGTACAGCCAATACAGCTAGTGTAACTATGCAGATGTGAATCATAATTGACACTACATTGTTCGGACCGTTGTTCTCATCTTTATTATCATATTTACGAAGTTTCGTCCGTTGTACGCTCCTGGTTTCTTCAGGTGATAGACTTTAGAATTTCGAGCCAAACACATTATTTCAACTCTCTAAATTTTATTTCTTACTACTATGGACAAATTTTTGACTGACAACTCTTTGGCACAATCACTGGATTACTCCAACCAAGGCTTGTAGTCACAGAGTCATGTCGTGAATAGGCCAAAGAAGATGATGACAAGAGTCCGAACAATGTAAAATTTATAAATAGTTTCAATACCTAATCTCAGAAATATATGCAGATATAAATAATAATAATAATAATAATAATAATAATAATAATAATAATAATCAACATCTTAATAATAATAATAATAAATAAACCCGAACAGACATGGTCTGGAATTACAGAAGATGATGTTAAATATGCACTAAAAAAAACACACAATTGGAAATTCCCAGGCATAGATAAAATTCCTAACTTTTGGCTATATTATTTAAGCGCAGCACATAAAAAACTAGCCAAAGAACTTCAAGAAATGGTTGACGATCCCACTAAAATTCCTGCATGGTTGACAAAAGGAATTACATTTCTTCTACCCAAGAATGGTGACACAAAAAATCCGAAAAACTACAGACCAATTACATGTCTTCCGAGAACATATAAACTATTAACATCTATTTTAACAAAGCAGACATATTTATTCTTAGAAAGAAATGACATGTTACCGCTTGAACAAAAAGGGTGCAAACGTGGCTGTTATGGTTGTAAAGACCAATTGCTGATTAACAAAATGATCCTGGAAAACTGCTACAGTACAAAGAAAAATCTTAGTACAGCCTGGAT
This sequence comes from Ascarosepion bandense, assembly GCA_037127315.1. Classification (NCBI taxonomy): domain Eukaryota; kingdom Metazoa; phylum Mollusca; class Cephalopoda; order Sepiida; family Sepiidae; genus Ascarosepion; species Ascarosepion bandense. The sequence continues at coordinate 943,827 of JBBBDQ010001758.1, forward strand.
AGAATATCGAAAGGCATTCGATAGTGTGCCACATGACTGGATTTTAAAGACTTTAAATATATACAAGATATCGCCCGTCATCATCAATTTCATCAAACAGTGCATGTGTATATGGAAAACAACCCTTTACCTCAATCATATAAATGGAACCTATAAGTCTGATGAAATAAACATCAAAAGAGGTATATTTCAAGGTGATTCTTTATCTCCCTTACTATTCTGCATATCATTAATAGCACTAACCAGTCAACTTAATAAGACAGAATGTGGTTATAAAATAGGCCAAAAGAAAATAAGCCATCTATTTTACATGGATGACTTAAAGTTATATGCTAAGAATGATAATGAGCTGGAAGGTCTTCTGCAAACTGTAAAATGCTTCAGCGAAGACATTGGAATGAAATTTAATTTGAATAAATGTGCTAAAGCTACAGTTTTACGTGGATCAATACAAGAAACATCCTCAATTAGCCTAGACCCTGCTGTAACAATAAAAGAATTGAAACCAGAAGAAGCTTATAAATACCTAGATGTAAATGAGAGCGAAAACATTCACCATAAAAAAATGAAAGAAATTGTGCGTAAAGAGTACTATAGAAGGCTACGAATGATATTAAAAACTGAATTAAATTCACAGAATAGAGTTATGGCCATTAATAACCTTGCAATCCCAGTTGTCCAATATAGCTTCAACATCTTAAACTGGACTCTAAACGACATCAGGCGAATGGATGCTAAAACAAGAATGCTTCTTTCTAAGCATAAGATGCATCATCCAAAGGCTGATGTAGATCGTCTATACATACCCCGTAAAGAAGGGGGAAGAGGTCTTATTCAGCTGGAATTGTCATACAAGACAACAACTATTGGCTTACTAACATACATAGAAACAACAAAGGATTGGATGTTACAATTAGTAAGGCAACATGAAGACAGAAAGAAAAAATATTCAATAATAAAAGAAGGCAGTAAATTCAAACAAGATTTACAGTTAGTAGATTCTGTAGAAAAGCAAAACAGTAGCCAATAACCAACTATTGCGGCAAAAAATATGAAAATGAAAGCCAAAGATAAAGCTCTTGAAAAGATGAAACAGCGCTGGCAAGACAAACCTCTGCATGGCCAATATCCAGTACGTGCCAATAAATCCAATGTTGATAAAGTTAATACTCATCGATGGTTACGTGCATCTGGATTAAAGTCTGAAACTGAAGGATTTATACTTGCAGCACAAGACCAAAGTCTTTTCACGAGAAACTTTCAGGCAAATATTATGCATAATAATATGGATCCAAAATGCAGGTTTTGTGATAAACACCAAGAAACAATAGACCACCTAATCTCAGGCTGTTCTGTGCTTGCCCCAAACGAATATAAAAATCGCCACGATAGAGTTGGGCAATATTTACATTGGGCAATGTGCAAACATTATGGAAAAGCTGTAAACAAGCACTGGTATGAACATCATCCAGCACCGGTTACTGAAATAGATGTAACCATTCTATGGGATTACACCATCTACACAGATAGAAAAATTGAAGCAAACAGGCCAGACATTATTGTTAAAAACCAGAAGGAGAAAACTTGTCTATTAATTGATATGGCTTGTCCAGCGGATTGTAACATAGCAATCAAGGAATTTCAAAAACTGTCAAAATATAAAGACCTGGAAATTGAAATAGAAAAAATGTGGAAATTGAAAACAAGAGTTGTGCCAGTGATAGTAGGTGCACTTGGAATGATAAAAAATGGAACAAAACAACACATTGAAAGAATCCCTGGAAACCCCAGCTTAAGATATATACAAGAAATTGTCTTATTAAGTACAGCCCACACACTAAGGAAAACTTTATCTATGTAATGCTGGGGATGATAGGGAAGATAGAAAAACATGAAATGAAGCCATAACAACACGCCACTACCTGCCTTAGGTCTCCCCGCAGACTTGGTTGGTAGTGAGACCAAAGCAGAAATCGAAATATGATGAAAAATGACATAATAATCAATAGTAAAGCAGGCCAACGAATCTAAAAGCGAATTTCAAGTTGGTTAAGAATGCAATTAATTTACCAAATGAAGAAACGATGAGAAGATAAACCTGTTCATGATCAATGCTCTGCCTGTTCGAAACGAGTTGATAAAGACAAACCCCGTACCCATCAATGGTTACGCAATGCAGGGTTAAAAGTTGAAACCGAATGTATTATTCTTGCTGAACAGTGCAAATTCTAGTTGACGAGGAATTACTAAGCACACGTACAGAAAATTGAGTTAAATAAAAATGAAGATTATATGAGAAATATCCAGAAAAAAATTACCATCTTTTATCAAGTCGCACGGTATTGATACCTACTGAATATAAATCCCGCATGACAGAGAGTACCAATATTTGCCTCGGAAAACATGAAAATTTTGTGGAAAGGAAACTGTAATAAATTGTTATGAACATGACCCAGGATCGGTAATAGTAACAATTTTATGGGATTTTACAACACAAACCAGAGCAATTCAAGCTAATATCACATACTTCTGGAGGTCGCCAAAACAGAATATGTCTTTCTATTGACATACATGTCTCTGCAGACTGTAATATATCTATTATCTCAAAAAAAATATCGAGGTACAAGGACCTTGAAATCGAAATCTAAATGGCGTGTGCGGACATCAACAATTGCAGGTTCGTTGAAATAGCTAAACATATATTCGAAAAGCAAATCAAAGTATTAAGGAACTAACAGTTCATGAAAAGCAAATAAAAATTACTAAATTGCTATGTAATATTAGTATTTCTATATGACTGTGAATGCTGGATAATTTGTAGATGACGAGGACATAGAACAAAACAGACGTGTGGTTTTTACAGAAGGATATTGACAATACAAATGAACAGATCGTGTAACTAAGGAATACATTTGTACGAAAATGTGGTTTAAAGATAACATCCTTAGACACGGAAAGAAAACTACAAGACCTCTTATATAAGGTTGCTGAGAAGAGTGACAAAAGGGCTACAAATAAACGGCAAGAAAACTGAATGCATTGTCATCAGCAAAAGGAGCAACCCAAAATGCCAAATACAGGTGGGGGATACTAGAATCAAGCAAGTCCAAAAGTTTAAATACCTAGGAAGTGTTCTGACATGAGATGGAAAGTGCAACACAGAGATCCAAAGCAATTAGCATGGCGGAAGATGCATTCCAGAAGCTGAGTAAAGTACTAAGACACTAGAAAATGTCACTAGAAACAAAAAAGACCGCGCTAGATTGCTATGTGATGTCAGTTCTTCAATACGGCAGTGAATGCTGAACAATATCATCAAAGATGAGGAAAAACTTGAAGCAGCGGAAATGTGGTACTACAGAAGGATGCTGTGGATATCATGGACCGAGCACGTGAGCAATGATGAGGTTTTGGAAAGAATGGCAACGAAAAGAAAGTTAATAGTGAGCATTAGGAAGAAACAACTGAAGTTCCTAAGACGTGCAATGAGGACGGAGGGCCTGGAGAACCTAACACAGACAGGCCAGATAGAAGGAAAACGAGACAGAGGAAGGCGGCGGATAACATTTGAAGGGCCTGATGACGGAACGGGGGTTGCGTGATGTAATAGGAGAAAACATACTAAAAGCCACCAGGGATAGGAAGACGTGGAAAGCCATGATCGCCTACGTCCAGAAAAAATAGGGCACATAGAAGAAGAAGAATGGTGAAAGAAGGCTTGGAATGCTTGATGTTCAAAGATGTATCAAATTGCTCTAAGGAAAAGAGAAGTTGTTTCCAAAACGAAGCTGCTTTTCTTTGACCATTATAGAGAATTTTTCCTACCTTGCATTATTATGGATTTCACTAGTCTCTCTGAAAGTAATACAGCTGCAAGTCGGCCTCATTCTCTAAGCTTATTTCAAATGGAATGAATACATTGAATAAATAGCTACATCTACAGCTAAAATGTTTGGTTGCTGTGCTGAGCCAGAATGTTTTTCTCGTCAGAATACATTCCTGCACATTTATAAATTCGTCCGTGTTTAAATATTGTTGCCGCATCTTGTCAGGTGCTCCTGCTCTTCATATCGGGTTCTCGACAAAATCTAAAAGAGGTTGTGCAATGTAATCGGTACTGAACCTGCTGCTCGGCTTCGGCCACTTTCCCTCCGACAGAATGTAGCTTCTTTTTGTCTTTTCTACAAGTATTTTTACGGCTTCTGCTCTGACAAGATTCATTCCGTTGTGCCCCGCCCTCATGAAATTACCCGTTCAGCTAGATTGACAACTAGGTCTCATCGATTTACCGTCAAAATTGACAAAAATTACGCACCAATTCTTCTCTATCAGTTTCTTTTCGCACTTCTTTTTTTCGGAACTCCCTTCCCCACGCTTTCTTCCCTGACAGCTACAATCTACAAGTGTTAATACAACGTCAATTGCCTCTTTTTATCTCCTTGATTGCCACCTCTCTTTTCCTCTTGCTACAACACCACTTGTACAGTTTTCTTCTTTGTTATCCCCCTCTTTTCAATGTAACCTCCTGCGATCCAATGGCAGTATTGCCTTGATTGGGGTGAATCGCTTTTAAAAGTAAAGTTACTTAACGAGTTTGTGGTGATAGAGAGCAGAATAGAGAGTACGTTTTTAGCAAATATCGCAAACAACTACAAAAGATTGCAAGTAGTGGAAAGCCACAAGAATCCAGACATTAGGAAGAAAAGTACATAGAAGAAGAACAAAAAGTATAAAAAATTTAACCAGTAAGTAACATTTTTGATATGGCTAATTTGAAGTGTTAAGTTAATGTCTGTATTATTATTTGTCACTCAGAGGACAGAAAAACATCTGGTAAAGAACAACAGAATGGTAACATGTTTAGTTAAACAGAATGCTAGATAACTAGCAAAGTACACATTCACGTAAATTAAATAGCAACATTAATAAAAATGACTTGAAAGAAAAACATGAATAAACATCGGCAATTACCAGAAACAAAGAAACTAACCAAGTTGTTGATGATTGAAAAGGTTTGAAAATGAATTTTTGCTTTCTAATAACAATCAAAGCAAGACATCCAAAGGAAACGTTAGACAGATTTATTTATACAATATCCGGTGGCAAGTATGGTTCAAACGAACGAATGCAGTAGACTCTAAGTTAAATCGAAGACCTGATATGCATGAGCCAGAAGAATAAATGGCAGTCTGGATTGAATGAATGAATAAATGGAGTGGAGGCAAACGATGGAACATATACTGAGAAGAAAAGAGCAGAAGAAAGAAAAGAAAGGCTGGTAAAAATAGTAACAAATGTCAGGAAAAAATATGTTGTAGATAAGAGGAAAATAAAAAAATGAAAGGCTGTAGATAAAAAATAGCGGTGAAAAAGGGAGATGAAGAAAAGAATAAAAATAGAAGAATGAAAGTGAAATAAAAGAAATGAACCGCGAATGTCGAGAGATTTATCAGTGAGCAGAATATAATAGAAGAACAAATTTTAAAAGAATGACCTAATCTATTGCATTCACTTTCACACCAATGTTTTGGGGAAATATTTGAATGTATCCCTTATCTTCAGGTATAAATTAAATAACAAAGTAACCTTGGCTAATATACCGTCTAGAAAAAATATTAAAATGAATTTAAAACTTTCCAGAAAACAAAGGGCATTCACTTGAGGATGTTTCTAAAGAACAATTCACAGGTAATAAAGAATATGAATATGTGGAAGGCCATGATCGTCGAAATTTTCAAGAAACATAGTATTGAAGAATATTTAACTTAAAGCAAGAGAGGGAGAGAGAGAGAGAGAGAGAGAGAGAGAGAGAGAGAGAAAGAGATCTTATATTAATTTATAAACACAGAATAAATTCAAAATTGTATCAACAATAAAAAGAGGATTATCTAAAAAATGAGTCAGGAAATGAAAACGGATTGCAAACGTAACTCTTTTGTTAAAAATATGATAAAGAGATCAATATTTATGTGAATATTGATAAATCGGAGTAAAAAGTGATAAAAAATGAACGAATATTAACACTAAAAAGATCTGTAAATTAATACGTACATAGCATTAGGTATTCATGGTAGCTGTTGTGAACCCAGAAGAGGTCCGGAAAAAAACTCGAATTCGGGAATTAGTGAACATATACGTTAAACCGAAAAGAAATATAAGAGTGTTACACGTCAGTCTGACTGCCAAGTATTAGACCGGGGTGACTCAACCAAACTCAACACCACCTCGAGAGGCATATTCTCCCGGTATTCTTAATAATAGGAAGAGTTCATTATAATTTAAAAAAAGGGTAGGTCCCCTAACAGTAGCGAACACTTCACTCAATAAATCTAGGTCCTAACTAATAAAGTAACAATTTTTAGGTAAAATTCGACTTTATTCATCAATATAGTCGACTTCTAGATTGATGAACTAATTCCAACGCTTCTCTAAAAATTCGATGCGTTTTTTGTATAACGAATCGTTTTTAACCTAAAAATATGCATCATTTTTCGATATCAGTTCTTCATTTGAGCTATTTTTTAAGTATGCAAACAGCCAGGAGTCGCTGGTTGCCAAATCTCGAGAATAAAGTGAATTTTGATGCAATTCAAAGTACAATTCATATACGTTTGCCAGCGTTCCGATCGACTCGTGACATGGTGCGTTATCTTAGTGAAACATCACTTTTTTCTTCTTCATTTGAGGCTCTTTGTTTACGATGTCTTCCTTCAAACTCTATAATATTCGCTTTTGATGGTTCTTCCTTTGTCAAGTTAAGCCATGAACAAAATACCTTGTGCATCCCAAAATACGGAGGCCAAAAACTTGCCTACTGATGTATGCGTCTTTGGTCGCTTTGGACGGCTTTTACCTGCTGCTGTCCACTCAGGTGACTGCCAATTTGACTACAGAGTGAAGTGGTGGGTCCATGTTTCTCTGTTGTCACATATTTACGCAAAACCTCTTTCTTGTTGCGTTGAAACAGTTAAAAACAACGCTCTGAATCGTCGATGCATTCTTGTTTTTGATCGACTGTGAGCAAACCGCCGAATTTTGGGCGACCTAACTGTTCAGCATCATTTGTGTCTCTACGACCGCGTTTAAAGTCAGTATGCCACATTCTAACCATTTTTCTGATGAAGCAGAGTACAAATAACAATTATAAAGTCATTGCTTTGCTTGAACAGTATTTTCCCATGAGAAAGCAATGCTTTATCAACACACGAAATTCAGATTTTTCCATTGTTTTAAAAACTTGCAACATTAGCTCCACTTAAATAACTGTAATTTGTAAACTAATAAACCAAGTGAGCTCAAATTTTGTTACGTGCCATTTCAAGGTTATTACTACATAAAATTATATAGAGTTTTTATTAGTGTCGCCATTTATAAGTTAGGCCCGAGATTTATTGAGCGATTTAATAAGGTAATTATGAATTTATTCAATGGTCGGTATCCATGTCCAGATAACAAAATAGATTTTTAATATATATTCTAGAAATGCAAAATTTTTCCTTGGATAATTGTCGTAACATGATAATCCCATTATTCATTAAACAGTCAGATTTGATTACTCAGACCTTATCTTTAGTAGATACCCATATTTTCGTAGAGGTTCCGTTTCTTTACTAAACAGTATATAAAACACTGAAGAAAGAAGTGCGCGGACCGCAAGGGGTGACCTATATTGAAAAATATACTCAATTTTGTCACACACTATGAGAGTATCGTGACCAGCATATTGACTTTCTGCTCACAATCACCTCTCTCTGTCGCCCTCTATATCTCTCTCTTTCTATATATGTAATTATATGAATCAATAAATATACATGTTGGATTAAGTACATGTATAAGGTTATTCAGGTTTTAATAAAACAGGGTTCCGTGTAGCATGAACAGAGGTTTTATATATATATATATTAATAAACATGTCAGATTAAATAACTTGCAAACATTGTTTGCTTATTTTTAATAAAATCCGTTCATACTCACGTATAATATTTCTCGTATTACAATCAAAATATGTCAGAAATGAGATGTAATGTTCGTTGATAGATGTTATTTTCATTCATTTCTCAAGGTACCGAAGTACTTTCAGCTTTATTCCGAGAAGGTTTTCAGGGGTGTGAGTTATGTTAACAAATGTAACCAGAAAACTGTGTTGCTAAAAACTACTGTACATTTTTTCTACTTCAAATATAACGGTTGACAAATTGCTAGTGTTCATTAGAACGTGAAAATTATCCAAAATTGATTTTTTTCTATATTGTAATGTCATGTTCATGCACGGGTTAAAGAATGAAAAATTTGAGAAATGAATGAAAATAACATCTGTCAAACTTACAGCTCATTTCTGACATCTTTTGATTATAATACGCGAAAGATTATCAGTGAGTATGAACGGATTTTATTAAAATAAGCAAATATAATGTTTGCAATTTATTTATTCTGACATGTTTAAAAGAAAATTTGCTGGCTAAATACACAAATATATTAACAAATATGCATAATGACCTAGGACAACATGAACAGAGCTATATATATATATATATATATATATATATATATATATATATATATATATAGTTGTGTAATGAATATAGATAATATATTTCACAACATAATAATATATTAGAAAAAAATCTTGGCCCACCTAAGTTTATCAATTTCTTGTTGACTTGTTTTCAGAGGATGAAAAGTCCGGTATTTCATGGTAAATAAAGGCCGACCAAATAACAGGCTTCTACAAAATGACAATCTCCCATAGCAATGCAGGAATCAGGGCCAGTTTTTGCAATTTACAGGCTTCCATCATACAATAAATAGATGTTTGTACTTCTTTATTTTAATAACTTGATCGCTGATAAGGCAAATAATTTTAACCAGTTTAAGGCTGCAGTTAATTTTTTCAGAGATAGACGGATAAAATCCGAAATATCAAAGTGAATAAAAATGCATTCGTTTTTCTTGCTTTATTTTTGTGACCCTATTTATTTATGTATGTTGAGTCATGTGTGTGTTATATTCCGGACATGATAAGAACATAAACTCTACATATATTAAGTTACAGATAAAATAAAATTCACCTTGATAGATAATGACTAAAAATATAACCGAAAGCGCTCAGAAATAAAAACAAAGCAAAGGAAATACCATATGAAAAATTTTATATGAAAAAATTATTGATAATACCTTTTCTGCCATTTTGAATAAAACCAGCATAAAGGAGAAATTGCTAGCCAAATACAGAATATATATGTATATATATCGTTATTTACATATATATAATATAAATTATGTATATATTTAAATACTTATTTTAAATATTATATATGTGTGTATCTAACTGTGTCTCTGTATGTGTGTGTATGTGTGTGTCTGTATGTGTGCGTGTGAGAGTAGGTGTGTGAATTTGGGAAGGGATTTCTCTTTCTTTAGACATGAGTGAAAGGGTACTCTTGTCAAATGTGATGTTCTCGCTTCATTTCTGAATTATATTAATATAAAATTTGCCCGAACGTCTTTTGTTTCTGGTCATTTTGACTAATTTATTTTAAGGATGTTTTTGTTGTTTCTTTAGTAAATGATGATCACTAAATTTGCTGAAAACATAAATGTTGAACACTGGCAAAACGTACTGAAAATATTTGGAAATTAAGTACTATATCTTCTTATATGTAAACAATTAGAAGTAAACGTTTCGTATATCTAAATGATTACGATTATGATGATGACCATCATCTCGGGTGCGTCCACTGATGGAGAATGACCTTTCTAATTCTTTATATAACGTTTATATATCATCTAAAAATACTCAATGTCATATACCCTTTTTCCTACCACGTATTTTAATATTTGTGCGTTTTTGTATAGTAGATATCACCTGGGAACTAGAAATCTGGGAGACGAGTTCGAATTACACTTGAATCCCTTCCATTCACTAAAAAGCAAATACCCTTGGGAAAAGTACTAATCCGTCTTTTCGTCCAGTTATGGGTTAAATAACAGGACAAATTGGGTTCTATAGCCTTGGTTGGCAACCAGACTACCATACGTCAGGAAAATCTTCTGCCTAGTCAGTCATTTCTCGTATGGCACTTAAATAATTGACTGATTTTCCTGATATATTTTTTATATATTTGGTTACAACAGAAAAATCTTTACCTTCATCTATTACACTTTCATTTTGCTGCATATTCTGTCAAGATCCAATTTTATCACTGAATTACTTTTATATCATTAATTTTGCTAGTTCGATGAGCTATGATGACGATTCTAACAGTTCAAGTTTACACAGTTATTTACGTTGATGTTTTACAAAGTGATTTTAATCTAGTTTTTTCACTGTATCGAGGGAGAAAACCAAATCTTAACTCGATAAAGAATTCTCATTATCAGTGCTAACTGTCGAAAATCCGAATCAAGGTCGGGTCGACTTTAGTAGACCGCAAATATAGTCATTGATCTCGCTTCTTTAACAATTTTAACCACTCACATACATTTAAGGGAATCTATATTGGACCACATGATAGCTTAACACTTCTTGTGTGATGAAGATGTTTGTTGTCGGTTGTGATGTGAGTTTCTAACACTTTTTAATTTACTCGAACTGTATTTTCTGCCTTTTGACAGTGAGACTGATTTTTTACCCTGAAATTACGACCACAGATTATTTTTTTTTACTTGAACTTTCCCATTGCGACTTACTACATGTGTCTTTCGTCACCACTAGCAGTATTGATTTGTTATATATTTTGCATGGATTTTCTTTCCTTTAATGATATCACTTGCTGTAAGAAGATTTATTCCTGGGCCATTAAACTTTTACCTTATAAAATTTATGTCTCTTTAAGAATATTACAGCTGAGTATTACTTTCATTAATTAATATCCAAATTACTTACAAGAAAAATTAACATTATGCCTTTCTTTTTTATATATTTTATATTTTCTCATATTGATATTAATCCGTTTTGTTGTTACATCCACCACATTTCAACGATTGTACAGCGAGGCGCAATATAATGCGTGTGGTAAAATCAATTTCGATTAAAATAATACAATTAATTCATAAAATGTTGAAAGAGACATTTTATTTTAATTAAAGTAAAAATATGATATTAGGATCTACATATGGATACCGTAGTAACTACGTGTGTCACGCTCTACAAAAACTAACGGAAACACATACAGGCAGTAGATGAAATATAGGAATGCTGGACGACGTACACAAAAAACACGCATGATAAATAAAAGTATCGAACAGGAAATATAAAACGTAAAAATAGTTACTGTAAATTATTTATATTCTATTATCATATATAATCTATATTAATGTTAATATTTTACATTTATTATTATTATTATTATTATTATTATTATTATTATTAAAATATGTGCGTTGTGGTGCAGTGGATATCGACCGGGACGAGAAATCGGGGAGCCGATTTCGAATTCCAGTTGAATTCCTTGCCTTCACTTACGCGCAAATACCCTTGGGAAAGGTATCAAACCGTCTCTTCCCTCCAGTTATGGATTAAATAATAAGACAGATTGTGTTCTATATCCTTGGCTGGCAACCAGTCTACCACAGAAAGCAATGGCAACCTACTGCGGGATAATCTTCTGTCCAGTCAGTCATGTCTCTTTCGAGACATGATCAACCAAAGCATGTATCACGTATGGCACTTAACTGAATATTAAATAGATTATTATTATCTTATCATATATTATTATTGTGTCATTTTTCATCATATTTCGATTTCTGCTATGGTTGCACTACCACCCAAGTCTGCCGGAATACCAAAGGCAGGTTGTGGCGTGTTGTTATGGCTCCATTTCATGTTTTTCTATCACCCCTATCATCCCTAGCGTTACAAAGTTCTCCTTAGTGTGTGGGCTGTATTTAATAAGACAATTTTTTGTATATCTCTTACTCTGGGGTTTCCAGGGATTCTTTTAATGTGTTGTTTTGTTCCATTTTTTATCATTCCAAGTGCACCCACTATCACTGGCACAACTCTTTCCAATTTCCAATTTTTTTAAAATTCAATTTCCAGGTCTTTATATTTTGACAGTTTTTCGAATTCCTTGTTACAATCCGCTGGACAAGCCATATCAATTAATAGACAAGTTTTTTTCTGGTTTTTAACAATAATGTCTGGCCTATTTGCTTCAATTTTTCTGTGTGTGGAGATGGTGTAATCCCATACAATGGTGACATTTTCTATTTCTGTATCCGGTGCTGGGTGATGTTCATACCAGTGCTTTTTTTTTTTTTTTCAGATTTTCCAAAGTGTTTGCCCATTGTTCAATGTAAATATTGCCCAACTCTATCGTGGCGATTTTTATATTCATTTCGGAAAGTACAGAAAAGCCTAAGATTAGATGGTCTATTGTTTCTTGGTGTTTATCACAAAACCTGCATTTTGGATCTACATTATTATGTATAATATTTGCCGGAAAGTTTCTAGTAAATTGACTTTAGTCTTGCGCTGCAAGAATAAAGCCTTCAGTTTCAGACTTTAATCCAGATGCACGTAACCATCGATGAGTATTAACTTTATCAACATTGGATTTATTGGCACGTTCTGGATATTGGCCATGCAGAGGTTTGTCTTGCCAGCGTTGTTTCATCTATTCAAATTATTATTATTTTTATTATTATTATTATGATTTTTATTATTATTATTATATATAATCTTTTATTAAATTTAGAGAGTATTATTGTACATACCGCGTCTTTTGCTTCAAATAATAATTTCAAATCTTTTATTGCTGTCTTCATCTTGATTATTCTGCAACTGTAAAATACTTTTCCTTCTTTTCTTTTTATCTATTCTATCCAATCGGTCATTTAATTCTCGCTGTTATCAACTTAGATTTATATAGATTTATATAGATTTATATTATAATACTGTAATCTCTACCTAGTTACATACGTTTGTCATGATTTTGCTGTAATGAATGAAATTATATGTATTTTGTAAATGCATTATATTTCCGGATTATGAGCAGAACAGTGACAAGCAATTCGTAAACATACTAGAGAACGAATGCAAACAAAGAAGAATGATATGAACGAAAAGAGATAACTTTATATCTATTATTGCTATTGCAATATGTCGTTAAAGTCGTTATGTTCAAGATTTAATGATGCAATAGATGAATTTCTACAGATATTTTATTGTAATAAAATTTTCCATGCACTTATTCAATTATTAATTGAAGAATTAAGATTCATCAGAATATTAAAATAAAAAAAACATTAAAATTTCAGAGGTTAAAATTATTTGTTAAAAATTATTCGTAATCCTTTTCAAAAATGTTATTGAACACAATATGTTTAGAAATGTAAATTAGAAAACATAGGCTAAAAAAATTCATCTGTAGCCTTCATTTAATGGATTTAATGTCAATATGTTTAAATATGTATATTTTGGAGTAACTAACTGGACGTCTATGAATTTCTACAGGAATATGCTTCCATTGTTTAAAAGCAAACCATCCTAAACTTGAAGGTTATCATGGATGAACCCTAAATTTACGTTCTTGTCATAATTTTGTTTATGGGGTCTAGTTCCCGCCCATGATAAGACGTTAATCATTTTGTCTTTCAGCCAATATTCATTGGTGGGCATTTGAGTGTTTAGAATCACTACCATGTTGTCAAGTAAAACGTCATCATCGAAAATAGTATCTGGCAGAATCCTTCAATTTTTCATTTAAAATATCAAGCTACAACTAGTTTTACACCCTGCGATGACAAAAATAAAGCAAAAACAAACAAAACAAAAACATAAAAAACAGACCACTCTATTTTTACTAAACTATTCCCATATCATAATATTATCTCAACAATGTTTTTCACAAGAGACGATATTCCTACGGTTTATGGTCTTCTTTCCTTCTCAGTTAGTTGTTGATTCAGTCCTAGTCAGTTCAGTTTTTGTCTGATCCATCGATTCACCTATCTATCTAAAAAGGCCAATTTATATATAACTGAAAACAACACGCCAATGACATTACTGTTTCGTGAAATAAAGAAAAGAAGAAAAGTTATGAGATTAAAAAGTGTTCAATATAAGAACAACAGTAGAAAATACGCAGCAATTCAATAGTAAAACATTATTTTTGTCTAAATATAGTTAATAAAAAATATAAACCTAAACATTACCGACGTTCTAGATATAGATAACCATGCGGTAACAAAGATGCTAATTTATACCGGTTACCGCCTGTTGACCCTCAAGTGAAATTGCGGCAGTGGTACGTTTTTAACTTTTAAGAAAAAAAAATCTATGTTGGTAAATATAGTGTGCGGTGGGTAAATTTTTGCTTTTTTATATACATAATTTTGAGTAACGGTGTTGTTTGCTTTTTATTTTGTCGACTGCACAGTATAGTAAGTTCAACTGGAAACCGTCTGTGAGAAAAAGGCAACAATGACGCGATTTATTCCACAAGAGATTTTGTACTACTTTACAATCGTGCCGAAAGTTCTTTCTAACAAAAACATCTGAGGACAGCGCAGAGGATCCGAAAAGACTTGGATGACTCTAAAGGTGATTAGAAATGTGTTTGGAGTGATTACTAGTGGTAGCGACGTTATACCTCCATTCATGTTCGCACACTGCCTCTGATTCAACACAGAGGCCTACATGAAGTGCCTTGAGGACAAAGTGCTGCCCTTTGTTAAGAGGGTGGCAGATGGACGACACTATGTCTGGCAATACGACTCTGCAACATGCTACACAAGCGGAAGAAACATGTCATGGCTGTCAGATAATTAATGCAACCAAATCACTCCTTACATCTTCCCGCCTAACTCCGCGTACTGCAAGCCCTCAATTAGTCGCAGTTGATGAAAGTGCCAATAAAATAAAACTTCTCATCATATAAGCATTTACTAACTTAAACATCATTAACTAACTTAAACAGGAAGACCATCCAGAAGAGATGCAAGAGATTCGGAAATAGTCTAGAGTGCGTGGTCAAAGCCAATGGTAATTTTATTGAATAAATGTACTCTTTATTATTTCAAGATATGTTATGTAATTCTGGTGAATATATCTGTTGAAATGAGTTGTCATTTTTGCGTCATTTAGACGACAATTTATCAATCGTATCCTGTAGATTGGTAGAAACTGTACAGGTACATTGTTAAATATTGAATAAAAGTATCTGATGACATAAAATACGAACGCTCATATCAGCAGTGCATATTCATGAAAATATTTTAGAGAATTTAAGCGTGTACTGATTAAATCACTTGATCATTGTAATCATTACAATATATTAATAATAGCATTTTAATTTTAGAAAGGAAACATCACAATAGTTAAATATCTGAGAGGATTACAGAAATAAAACACGGCAATAAAAAAACGAAGATGAAAACATTTAATAAAAAGCAACCCGCAAATAAGAAATAACACAGTTTGCCTATCACCAGTATTTTTTTTAATTATGACTATTATTAGGTTGTTATCAAAATAATGGCCAATTTCAGAAACACAATTTTATTCTTGAAAGTTATGTTCAGAAATTTGAAATTAGTCAAAATACGAGCCAACTTCGACGAAGTTATTTATTTCTCATTGATAAAAAGTTATTGGCTGCGAGGGAACGAAGTCTTTTAAAGCCGATTCCACCTCTGGTTGGACCTAAAAATTTTACGATATAAAAATTACCTTTAGTGCTTAAACAAATGATAATCAATGAGTGAAAGATCAGTAGAATATGGGAGGTGTGGTAAACTCTCGTATCCCAAGACTGAGTTTTTGAAACGTCATTTTTTAAATGTGTGGCTGCGCATGGTCATGGACCAGAATTGGAGCAGAATTAGACCTAGTCGATTCACCAACGCAGGTACATATTTTTGCAGGAGTGCATGAATTTCAGCAAGTTGATTGCAGTAAAACTCTGCATTAATGACCTAATTGGCTTCTAGAAAGCTATAGTGGTTAACACCAATTGCAGAAACCCAGACAGTCAACATAAAATTTATCTGATGCAACTTTGGCTTTGGGAAATGTTTGGGAGACTTATCGCGTTTAAGTCATTGATCTGACCTTCTTCTGTTATGATATAGATATAGAATTAATGTTTCATAACAAATAACTTGCTGCAAATCAAACCAGAGTGGTTCCAAAATCTGATGTCCATATTCAATCATTAAAACTAATCCACAAAAAAGTAAAGACTCAAAAAAAAAATGAACAAAGTCGATATATGGGGAAGGCTTTTATGCACATTATTTCGTAAAGTTAGGCCTTAATATAACAATTCAACTTACAGCATGAAATTTAGGCCTTAAACTATAATCAGCTGTTTTGATAAGGGCATTATATATGATAAATAGTGTGCCAAAATTTACGTGAGAAAACATCCTGTACACATCGGTATCTCAGAAATACGAAAGATTACGCAAAAACTTCTCCATCTAAACAAAACATGACAAAATCTCTTACTGTGCCATTTTACTCTTAGGCATCAGAGGGAAGTTGGCAATTAGGGACTAAAAATTACTTTTTGATAAGGTGATACCATACACAATAATAATATTAAAAATAATAATAATAATCTAAACCAGAGTTCAACAAATGTCACATCCTTCCAGAAATACAAAAATACTTCTACATAGAACAGCCTCTACATTGCGAAGAGCGTTGTCCAGTTAATTATTTCTTTTATTAATAAATGTTTTTGAATTAATTTAGTGAAAACAAGAAAACATCGTATACAACTCTTGGCCCAGGCATTTGATTATTAATAATATTCACTCAGATGTCAAATTGTAGTCTAAACTAATAAACGTCGTGGATAAAATTAGTCTAATTGTGGGCTCAAATTGACGTAGTATTATCATATACCGTAAAAAAACAGTCAATAGTTAAAACGATAATGAACAATATTGAAACTTAAAAATGAGAAGAAATTATTCTTAAAGAATAAAGAAATAAATATTGTTTTACATTAATTAATACTCACAAAAATATTACAACTAAAATAATAATTATCGTATAACGTTCATGTTAGTTAAAATATTTTAACAAACAACATCATGCAAGGCGTATAGGATGTAATGATACAACCACTAGAGTGGTTGAATATATTCTTAAGTCCGATATTGAGTGAATGTAGGCAGATTTCAAACTTCCTCTCTAATTTAGTTCTTAACCAAATTTCGAGCAGTTTACAGAGTTAGATAAGACAACTCCTTAACTACATTTAAAAATAATTTGAAGTTTGGTTCAGTAGAAAAAAGTTACATCAAAATATGTGAAGTTCGAAAACATAAGTACATAAGTGAATGAGTGACTAAATAAAGAAATCTTATTCTTTACAACTTTAATATTTTTACATGCGGTTTTCAACATTTAAATTCTGATGATATCTTTTACCATTTTTGTCAATCAACCTTTGTTTATCACTTATCATTTTATCAGAATTGGTTATCAGATTTAATTATAATAATCAATATTTTTATTGCTGTTTTAATCAGCTGCGTTGAAAATTTTTCTTCTTAATATTTTTGAATGATGTATTCCGCATTAAATCCGTATAAAATTAAAAGCAATGCCTGGAAAAATCATGGATTACATAGAAAAACTGTGTGCATGAAAAATAATTGTTAAACTTATATTAAACCTAGAAAAGAACAGAACAAGATATTCTACTGAAGTCAATATATAAGAAATTACTTACTAAACAAAAAATGAATTATTTTTAGCTGTAATATTTTGAGTAATACATTTCTTTTTGTTCTACTTCACTGAATATCTTGCCCTCTACTTTCCAGGTTTAATTTAAGAATATTACATTTCATGCGCGCATTTTTACATGTAATTATATTAGATTCTTCTTCTTAATAATACCTCTGTTGTATAGAATTATCAGATGACTGAATCAATTAATAATTTTCTTATTATACTATAAATATGTTTACTTTTAGAAATAGCAAAAATTGGTAACATCTACCAAAACATAATAATATTCGTTGCATTATATTCATCTATATTTCCAAAGTATTAATAATTCTTAATCTTAATTCGATATGATTTTCTTATAACTTTAAACGTTATATTTCAGTGGATAGACTTGTTTAACTGGACGCCCTGTTTTTTTAATAATACGAATAACATTTACCATTTTGTGCTTTCAAGAGTCTTTATAAGATTATGTGCCATTCGGCTGTATTCGAAGATGCGTCCTTTTTGTAGGGGTCACAGCCCTATAATACTGAATGCTTGAAACTGCTCGTCTACAATCAGTTTCATAGCCCGATTCAATTACTGTGCATCAGATCGTTCTGATTTTCCTTGTAGCTAATAAATGCAAATCACGCCAGATCAAACAATATTTTTCTTACAAAGAGAAAAGCGTGTTCGAAGTCAGACGAGAATTATATTTTCTTTATTAAAACTCTCGAATGCAATTGTCATTCACATTGTTTAAAAGAACTGGTCACCTACCCAATCACATCTATCTATCTATCTATCTATCTATCTATCTATCTATCTATCTATCTATCTATCTATCTATCTATCTAAAAAACATGAAGCTCTGAATTTTATGTGAAAAACTCAATGCTTGCGAATTCATCTTTAAAAATGACTGAAATATTGAAATGGATAATTCTATAGATAATTTTATATACCCATAATACTATTCTGGATTATTAAAGTAGTTTATTATGCAAACCTTGTTATATTCATATGGAAATATACAGGAATATTTATGAATGGACGTTGTAGTATAGTGGATATCAGTCCGAAAAGAGAAGTAGGAAAGTCGAGTTCGAAATACAGTTGAATTCATTGCATTAACGTACGTGAAAATATCCTTGGGGAAGGTATTATTCTATCGTTCTCCGTCCAGGTATTGGTTAAATAGCCTGAAAGACTGGGTTCTATATCCTTGGTTAGTAAACATTCTACCGAAGAATGTAATGGCAACCTACTGCAAATGTATAGCACTTAATTAGCTGACTGATATAGATACTGCTATAGACATTTAAACTACAGGGTAGGATGGGCAAATTTTTGCCATTTTATAATTTTTGCGATCATATTTGTCCTTCATATCTGCCCACTGAAATCCCTTGGGCTGCAAACCCATGATTATTATGTGTGAGACGGAGAGACTAACAAAACTCCATGTAACACTAAAGATGAACTGAAGGTAAAGATTATGGCAGCATTCAACAATTTAAGCAAAAAGACCACCCAGAAAATTTGCAAGAGATTCTGAAGATGTCTCGAGATCGTAGTTAAAACCAACGGCGATTTCATTGAATAAATATTCTCTTTAGTATTTCTAGGCATTTTGCGTGATTTTAGTAAATATATCTGTTAAATTAAATGTCATTTTAGCGTAATTTTGACGACAGTTTAAACATCGCACCCTATATATATATATATATATATATATATATATATATATATATATATATATATTAATATGAAATAAAAGTACATGACGAAACGGAAATTTTTGTGTTTCGAGATAGAATCACGTCATCACGCAATGTTGGATGTTGGTTGTGAAAATGATTTACATGTAAATTACATTGTGAAAATTATTTACATGTAAGTCATTTTTACAACCAACATCCAACATTTGCCTGATGAGATTTTATATCGAAATGAAGAAATTTCCCTGTCGCAACGTAATTTTAATTCATAATTATATGATTATATTACGCTCTATAATATTTAGTGTATTGAGAACTATTTATAAAAAATAAATGGCAGGAAACTCAAAATCGTAAAAATCGTAAAACCTTAGGTCCACTTTATCTGGATTTATATATATATATATATATATATATATATATATATATATATATACAAGTTAGGGAAAATTGATATATATTAGTGGTTAGATTTTAATTCAGTAGATTCCGATGTAAGTGTAGCACATAATACGTATGGTCAAGTGGAAATATTTACAAGTTTATATTCTCTTAACTTATTCACAAATACAGACTTCCATAATCTCATTTAAATATCTTAACACACAAATATATTCCATCAAGTGTATAGGTCTGAGATGGGGACTGGAAGCAGTACTTGATATTTAAAGGCATTGTGGAAATTACCGCTTTGCTTCGCTCGTAAACTCATTAAAAGTTTTGACATTGCGTTTGGCAAGACATCGGCAAAGTTGCCAATCGCACATGATATATTGCAGTCGAGAGGTCAGCCGAGAGATTGACATGAACCATGTGCCGTTTCGGTCGGCGGCCGGGCTTGATCCAAAACTAGAGACGCGAGGTCCAACCCACAATCTCCAATGATTTACTGGAGCGCATATGGCCACGATCCGCGTGTAATTATTTTTGATAATATAGCTATCTCTCCAAATATGCTATGTATATAATAAGATATATATTTGTATGTATTTAATCTGCATATAAGCAGGGCATGGTTTTGAATATATAGTTCAACATATATTTAATGGTTAACGATAAAAAAGCAATTATAATAATTTATTTTGTTTGAAAAGAGGTGGCATCATATAAGTACTTCCTGAAACTATATATATATATATATAGTGTGTTTATTAAAAATATGTATAGTGTATTTATTAAAATAACGAACAAGACAAATATTAATGAAAAATAAAAATTCAACACTAAATAAAATAAACTATGTAGATGGAAACAATATGTTCATTGTTTTCGGAATATGAAACTAAACTCTGACTCTACATACTCGCACAAAACAATTTATATATTCAGTTAAAATAAAATAAAATCCTTGATAATGGCTAAAATATAATGCATGGATAAATAAAATCATTTGGACAATGTTTACATAATTTACGTCCAAAAAGAAAAGAAAAAGATATGAAACATTATATATATATAAAAAAACAAACAACAACATCTTGTCTGTAATTTTTTTATGAAACTTATATGCATACACTGGGTAGCAGAATTATTTATTCCATCGTTTTTTGTAAAATCTCATCTTAAATATCGTTCAAATTGATTGATACTTACTTCAAATATTTTAAAGAACATTTATAGATTACAATTGAGAAATATTTTTTTATGTATTTTTATTGCCTATTTTTCAAATTTGACTGTGTGAAAAAGTATTTAACACGAGTTGTTAATATTTAGTAGCATATTCTCTGGTCTGACTTCCAGCCTCTTGTCGTTTTCTGTAGTTTTCAACGAGGTCCTTGCATGAAGAGTTTTGCAGTTTCGCCTATTCTTCTTCACATGCGGTATTTAGTTTGTTGATAATTTTGAATTGTTTGCGTGTACTTTCAATTCTTTTTTTTTTCTACAAATGTTCTATTGGCTTAAGATCTATTGACTGGATAGGCCATTGCAGAACATCAATTCTGTTTTTATTGAATAATTTTGATTTGTTTTAGTCACGTACTTTGGATCGCTGTCTTGTAATCCAAAATCTCGGCCAAAGCCTCAAATCTGTCTATTTTAAATAGATGGGTTGACACGATTTGATTGTACATTGCGGCATTCATTCTTCATTCCAGTTCTACTCCGTTATAAAAAAAAACTTTTCATTCCAGTTCTACTCCGTTATAAAAAAAAATTTTACACTTAGACCCTCATAATTGACTGTTGGGATGGTGTCTACCTGATTTTATTCACTTCTATTTTCCTCTATATTGGGGTACATGTTTCTCCCGAAAACTCAATTTTTGTTTCATCTGAGCAAATAACGTAGTTCATCTGATTTAAGTTGATACTTTTTAACAAAATTCAAACGATCTTTAACATGTTTACGTTTAATAAGTGGCATTTGTTCTGATCTAGAAGACAAGTCTATAAGATTCAGTGATATCTTAATTGTATCTTTACTTACTTCAATTTCGGCATTTCAGATAGTTTTGAATCTCTCTTCGAGTCAATAACGTTTGTGTCTTCACATACCGGACTATCTATCATTCAGTAGCCTCGTTCAATTTACAGACAATTACTTCTTTGAATATTTTCAGTAGTATTATATTTTTTCCACTTTCAAACAGCAGCACCTACTGTACACGAAAGCAAGTATATTTAGCAATTTTTCGATATGCCTATACTTTGACAATTACTTTGTTTTGACCATTTCAATGAGTTTGAATAGAGAGACAGTCTACAATGTATAAGACTTTTTATCACTATGTGTCGATTACTCAATCGACACATACAGTCTACTGTACTGCTGAGCGGTGATATAAATCTGTCTGCGGGTACTATAATATATATATATATATATATATATATATGTGTGTGTGTGTGTGTGTGTGTGTGTGTGTGTGTGTGTTATTTCTATTTCCCTTTTGTTTTCATATAATTGTACACTTCAAAATGTTTTAAATACATACATGTACGCAATAAGAATCCTTTGTATATCTCTTCACTACATAAATATGTCTATTTGCACTATATAGACATATGACGTTCATATCACTCTGCATCACCCGCAGACAGATCTATTTCGCTGTTTCACAGTCCATCAGTACGGCGAAACATCCAATTGCTTTTAGCCAGGATTGAAACGTGAACGAATTGACATCGGTCGGCGATTCTACCACTGAGCTATGGGCGCTCGATTAATGGACTGAATACACAGATTGGATTGACTTCAAAGTGAAACATCTCAAATTAAAGACACTTTTCTTAACTGTCCTTTAATTATATATATATATATATATATATATATATATAGAGAGAGAGAGAGAGAGAGAGAGAAGAGAGCGAGAGAATGAGAGAGATCACTGAAGTGAATTTTCTTTGATCTTTTTGTAATTTATTCTTAATAATTCGTGAGAAAATTAAGATTATACACGCCTACATTTGGTTAGTTCATTTACTTGAACTAAAATTCTTGCTCACTTGCATTAATAGTTAAACAGTGTGCGAAACAATGCATCGCTGGATTGTATTCGTCATCTTTTAGATCTGATGTATGTAAGAAGATAGTTCGTTGATGGAGTACCTACAGTGTGTTAATAGTTCGTTGATGGAGTACCTACAGTGTATTAATATGCATGTTTTCGTACTATTCGTTTAACTCTTATTATAAAAGATAATATATGTGTATTGATCTGAACTTGCACCTATATCGTGTATCATAGATTTCAAGTAAATTGCATCATATAGTTATAGTGTGGCAATGTATTTGAAGCTAATTAGTCATTATAAATTATTCTCAGTATAGTAACTCGCATATAAATATATCTGATTACTCTAAAATTCAGTTAATATATGTAAAAATAAAGAAAAATGAATTTATCTGTAGTCATCACACGCACACAAATACATGCACGTAGACATACACAAATACACACACATTGTAGTAAGGATTCACTCTTCAGGGTCATTTGGTTTGATCCTGAAGAGGGAAGAGATTACAACATTCCCTTAACAAAATTACGAAGCGACCTAACTGGGAAAACACCGTTCAGTTACGTGATAATTTTCACTACATTACACACACACACACACACACACACACACACACATATATATATATATATATATATATATATATTAAAAAAGGATTAATTCAAAGATGTTGAATGGCCATTTCGATATGACGATCCCCACGGGGAGCGACACATCACCTCAGCAACAGAAAAAAACCTTTCAGAAACTGGAGAAAAATTAGTCTACTTTTCCTTTTTAAATAGATTGCAAAGAAATTAAAAAATAAATAATAATAAAATAAAATAAAATAAAATAAAAATAAAAATAAAGGGAAAGAAAAAGAAAAGGAAAAAGAAAAAGAAAAGTTACATTCTCCCCTTTTTTTTGCAAACCCAGACGATGTCAATTTTTTTTTTTTTTTTTTTTTTTTTTCTTTTCTTATTTATTTGATTTTATTCTATCCTTTTCTTTTTCTTTTTCCTTTTCTTTTTCTATTATGCTATTAAATATAAGAGACAATGAATGTCTATTATGTTTAATCATGAGCCGTTCTAAACGTCGTATTTTTGCTTTAATTTCAGTTGAAAATAAAGACAAAAATTCTCCAACATTTGGATAATTATTTATTGGTTTTCTTCTAAGATTTCGGCTCACATGAGCCATCTTCAGAGAGGTAGTTTAAACTGAAATATTATAAAATCCACCATCACCGACGATTTTATTTTGTGTTGGCATAAAACTCCGCTTGGCAACGGCAATAGTTACCAAAAATAATAAACGCAGTTCTTAAGTTTGCGATGCGGTTTTATGACGTCACACCGCGGGATAGCGCGAAATGACAACAAAACCATCTAGTCAAATGCAATGTAATATGTTATTTCCTGTTTTAAAGTTGATTTTATTGAGTGTTGGTTGTTTTGATTTGATGTACATGGCCTCCAATATCTGCAGGTTCCTCTTACTGTGTGTATGAGTAAGGATCACCGTATTGTTGACCAAAATCTGTCTGATATTACCTACATGTTTATGTTTTTCAGAGAAATGTTGTTTAATAGTACTCTGATCAGAAAGATGACATGTAAGTCTACGGGAGAGCGTGGTTGTGGTAAAACCAATATACACAGTGACCCAACCTTCTTATATATATATATATATATATATATATAGATAAGCGTGAGTATTTGACCCTGTGTTTCTCGCTCTTGCGATCATCAGACAAATTGATTATTTTTTTTATAAAGTTGGCTATATGTAGGGCTGCTTATATTGGTCTATTTTTGTGGAAGTGGGAGGAACATTTGTTATCATGTCAAATCCTTAATCAGTTTATCTGACAATCGCAAGAGCGTAAAACCCAAAGTCACAAGCTCACACCTAATTGCATACATATGTCAGCTCTATTACTAATATTGAGCGATTTCAAATAAGTACTGCGCATATTTAATATATAATTAATATATATAACAAATTGCATATATATATATATATATATATATATATATATATATATATATATAGGTCTAGTAGTCAGTCCGTAAACGGTGAGGATAATCCAACAAGATATCCTTCATATAAATTATTAATAGGTAAATCCATATAGAGAGCTCGATGACTATTAACCAGAGCGATATGATATGATATATATTTATAATTATATACATACACTTTTCACAGACACACTCACACACACACACACACACACACACACACACACACACACACACACACACACACACATATATATATATATATATATTCTTTGTTATAGGTATCAAAGCATATTCTAAGCTAAATATTTTTCAATGGGCCTTTTCACAACCATTTGCACTTTAAGAGATTTTCGACTTTTGCAAAATTGTTTCCTGTTTAATATTAAAACTCCGGATAACTACAGTTTCAAAAGGAATTCGAAAGTTTCAAATAATTTAATTCCTGCTATTTATCAGATGATATGCATTCTTAACTTTTATTATTTTCCGTTTCTCTTCTTTGCATAAATTTTAATTTTATAGATAAATTGCCGTCTAATTAGCCAGTGTTGAAATAACACTAACTTTTCAGTTTAATAAATGCCAAAATTTCTAAAAATATCATCAAATATTTTGAAATACTAAAATTATTCAATAAAATTGCTATTTGTCTTCAAGTACGGATTTCAAACAACCTCGAAATCTCCCGTAACTCTTATGGACAGTCTTTTTTAGTTCATCTTTTGTGTTACATATAGTTTTGTTTGTTTTTGTGTCCACATATATTATACAAGACATTTGCAGTCTTGGGAGAAAGGTAGCCAGATGTAAATAAGTGGTGTAGTTACAGAAATGTATGACATCCATGACTGGGTACTTCTGCTTGTGTGGCTTGATGCAGAGTTCTGTTAGTAGGCCTAGGGCTCTCCAGTAACCACCCTCTTGACCCAAGAGTAAACTACCTCTTCAAAGCGCTTGATGTAGGCTTCCGTGTACAGTCTGTTGTCCGTGGAACGATGAATGGTGGTACACGAACGCGATCAATCCTCATCACTCCAAACATTTTCATAATAACAATTAAACTCATCTAATTCTTTCTGACTCTTCTGAACAGCCCTTAAATTGAAACTAAAACATTCCGAAATGTTCGTATTGGTGTTTTAGACGCGAGTGTCAAGCAGTACTAAATGCCGTTTCCAAATTTGATTGCTTGATTTGATCCAATCTTTCCTATTAAACCGCATAATAAAGTTCGTCGTAAACGGGCCTCCCTCCACATTCTACCACACCAATTCTTGTGTCCCCATGGGCTCTATCATACACCCGACGATCTTTCTGATCTTCATAAATGACGTCCCTGACGTGATCAAAGCCCAAGTAAGCATCTACGCTGATGACACCACCATTTACTCCCGCATCAGTAAGAAATCTGGCAAGGCGGACAAACATAACCTCGCTGGGGTAAGAAATGGCTTGTCAATTTCAGTGCATCTAAAACGAAGGGTCACTGCGAAATTTTTCTGCCTGAGTCAATCGTGCCCATGTACAAATCAACCATTTGACCGTGCATAGAATACTGTTGTCATATCTGATCAGGTGACCCTGCACTTTATCTCACGGTTCTCGACAGGCGCCAAAGAAAAATCTGTTATATGATCGGACCCAACCTGGCGGGTCGACTCCTGGCACTTTCACACCGGCGGGATGTGGCTTCCCTCTGTCTCTCCTACAAATATTTTCATAGCTTCTGCTCCGACGAGATTAGCTCACTGACGCCCTCTTCGTAAATTTTACTCGTGCAACCAGACTGTCAAAAAGGTCCCACAAATTTACAGTTAGATCTACCAAATGCAGCTCTCAATTCTACTACAGTAGCTTCTTTTCTCGCACTTCTCGACTGTGAAATTCTCTTCCTTATACTTTTTCCAAGAATTTAAATACAATGTCAATTCCCATTTCTTATCCCTTTGTAGCTAGTCCTTCTCTCGTCCTTTCACCATTTCCCCGAGTGTTTTCTTCTTTTCCTTTCTCACACTAAGTTTGTAAGGGTCATCAGACCTGCATTCCCATTTTTTCTTGGTCTGTCTTTGAATCCCACTGTAACTGGTTAGTCTTTGTCTTCGCTCTCCTCCTGCTTAAACTTTCACTCTTCACAATTATAGTCATCTGTACATCACTGGCGGTATCGCCTTGCTTGGGATGAAACGATTAATAAGAAAAAAATAAGCAGTGAATTACGTCATGGTTTTCTTTTATTGTTTGTTCTTTTATTGCACTATTACTATTACAGAAGAGGCATGTAAAGTATCTACCCAGAGATGTGATAGTCTCATCAATATATATATATATATATATATATATATATATATATATATATATGCGTGTGTGTGCGAGTGCGCCTGTGTGTAAATTATTTTCAGATAGAGTGTATCTGTTAAGGAAAAACGAATATAAAGACCAGAAAATTAATATTCGCTGATGCAAATTCGCCGATACATAAGCGAGGATATCATTGGTGTACCAAGGCTTTTAAATTTGACTACGTTCATGTATGTACATCATATAGTTGATTCAAATTCTGTTACAAAGTAAACGAATAATATTCAAGTAATATATATATATATATATATATATATATATATATATATATTATAAATTATGTTTTAGAACATGTACATAATTTCTTCTACATATATGTCCTCTTCTCTACAATCATATGGCTGTTTTAGTGTTTAGACTCAAACATTTCATCGGGAGAAATAAAGGTTTGGAATCATTCTCTGTTAATATTTGGGTTTGGAATCATTCTCTGTTATATTTCGTTGTTGTCGTAGGGGTTGGTTAGGGTTATTTGTAATTAAGTGAACGTGGTTCTCGTTTTGACCGTTAGACTTTTGAAGAATCTGGTGTGTAAGTGTGAATTTGTTGATTAACGCTATTATCTGTTGGAATGTACGTTTTATCGGTCGGGTATATCTTTTGGTTATAATTTCTAAGAGGGCGGCGTGTTGATTGGTCATTTCTATGGTTGGCTATCGTTTAATTGATTGATGTCTGCTGTTAGTGGACCTAATTCATGTATTTACTTTGATCCTGTGTCTAGGTTTTCACTTTGGAGTTTCTTAGATAGACGTGATAATGGTGGGGTGTTTTTTCCTTCCAAGTTTGATTTTTTCGGTATGGATTATTTTTTTTATTTTATAGGGTTTTTTTAAAATATATTTTTTATTTTATATTCAAGTTTGGAGTATTATTGTATTTAGGTGAAGCTATTTCAAGAAATCTAAATTTATATTTTTTAGGAAGTAAATGCAAATTAGCGTTTTATCATTTTTTTGTGTAAAGTTGTATGTTTAATCTTAATTTTAAGTTTAGAGGGTCGGTTTTTCCTTTTAATTTATTTTATATTCTTTTTTCAAAATTATCGTTTAGAATCCTATTTATTTCTTTTGATTTTTTATATATTTTATTTATTTAGATATTTTTGAGGGCATTAGATTTTACTTTAAGGATTTATTACATCGATCTTTTTCTATAGCATTTATTGTCTTTTATAATAATAAAAATATCTATTCAAATTGCCAGTACTTTTTAGTTTGATTGTAGGGTTAGATCGTACGTGTGCTTACAGTTTATTTTTCTGTATGATATAATTATTCTGAAGTAGTATATTTAATCTTGATTTTGAATATATGAATTTTGATTCTTTTTTAAGTTTGGGAGCCACTTGTTTAATTTTGATTTTTAAAGTACGGAATATTTTTGTATTTAAGTAAGGTGTTAAGTAAGGTTATTGATGTAGGCTTTAGTGATAGACGTTTCTTTAAGGACTTATTGGATCTATTTTTTCTACAGCATTTTTTATCTTTTATAATGAGAATATCTAATCCAACTCTTAGTATTTCTTGGCATGATTGTAGGGTTAGGTCCCTAATGTGCTTGCAGTTTACTGTGGTTTCGTTCCACGGATTTAAGAGCTTGTTACTATTTATATATTTAAGGATCTCTATTTTTTCTTGAAGGCAAAGAAAACATGGTTCTTTTATAGATTTTGCTGTTCTTATTTTTTTGAGAATTTTCCATTTGACTTTATGTGTTTTATTTTCTTTTTTTAATTTCCAAAATTGTTTGGAAAGAGATGTCATGTTTTGTTTTTCTTTGTTATTGAAGGATGAGAGGTGATTGTAAAAGCGCTTTTTAAATACGTTCATTGTATTCCCAATATATACTTTTTCATTTTTAGGATTTTCTAAGGATGAAATCGAACACATATATATCAGAGATTTCGTCAGACATTTATTGGCGATGGGGCATTGGTTGGAATTTCTACAGTTATAGAGGTTGTTATCATGGGACGGACTTGTATTAGTGTTGGATTTATTTTTGCTGTGTATTTTTAATGTCTTAGTGTTATGCATTTTGATTATTTTTTCTAAAGTATTGGAACAGCTCTAGCTTAATGTTATGGTATGTTTATTAAAGATTTTGCTTAGAGGGTTATTTTTGGGAAAGTGCTTCTCTACTCATTTAAGAAATTTATGTCCCAGCTTGAAATTAACTGATTGGTTGAATGGAGGGTTATACCATATTATTTTCCTGCTTCTATTTCTGCTTTTTGGACATTTGAATTTTTCCACAAAACTGATTTTTGATGAGTTATACCCACTTTCATTAAGGATTCTATTATAAATTACCTTGTGCTTATCAAATATCTCTTTGTTGGATGAGTGTGTGTTAATACGACGTTCAACTGATGATGGGATGTGCTTAATAATGGATGGTAGGTGATTAGAGTTGGGGTTTATATATATATTGTGTTAGCGTTGTTTTTCATGTAAGGTTGGAAAGTGTTCGATACTAGGTCTAATGTTATGACTAGGAAGTCTACTTGCTTGATATTGTGGTTAATTATTACGTTAAGGCCAAAGGATTTAAAAATTCTATGGATTAATTTTCTGGTTTTATCAACCTTACCTCCAGTAGATTTATCAATTATCACCAGTCCGTCGTCCCTATACAGTACTATCCTGCTCGTTTCTATTTCCTTATGTGCAGTTAAGTTGTACAGTAAGAATACTCCGGTTAGATCCGAAGCTTCTGCAGAATCCATTGCACCCATGGATAAATCAAAGTTCTCATTTGAGTTCTTAGTCCACTGTTCGTTGTTGTGTATTATAACTGATTTCCTGCAGTTCCGGATAATTCTGATCTCATCCTCTGTGATGTCCGAGTAGAACTCAGCGAACTCCAGGGTGAGGCTGAATAGGTTCTCCGAAATTGATGGGTAGAAGTCCACAATGGCAAATTGCAAAAAAGTGGCCCTATTCTTTCCACCAATTTTTTTAAACCACTTGATTACATCTACCGTACATTTCCACAGCGTTAGTTTAATTTTGTTTTTAATTTGTTGCTTGACTATTTCCAATATTGTTTTACTTATCCAACCTATTTTGGATTTTGTGGGGTTTATTATCCTTGTGGGTAATTTGCTGTAATCAGGTTTGTGGTCCTTCAACATTACATATACTTCATTTGTTGCTATTTTGGGGACACGGTCACGTAATTTCAGTTTGTTTGTAATTAATTTATCTTCCTGGTTTATTCTGTCTATGTGGTTTTTGTGTTCTTTGTCTATTTTTCTGTATTTTTTCGTTAGGTTTATATATATATATATATATATATATATATGTTTCTACGCCATAGCATGACTCGGGGCTTCATGCATATTTCAAACTGACTGTTTTTTTTAATAAGAAGATCAAAAAAATAAATATTCTACGGTTACATGTGCATGAAAATTTTTAATTTAATTTTAAAAATTTGAATTTAAAATAAAATAAAAATTAAAATAAAGAACAACAATATGCAGAGAAGAAATCAAATGAGCGTAAACCATGAGTCAAAAAATTTAAATATTCAAATATTACATGGACTTTAAAATGTGAGGAAAGTTAAAATTTTATTATTTCAAATGAAAATAAAAATAAGATAAAAGAAAATAAAAGAAAAGAAAAATGAAAAGAAAAATTAAGAATTGAAAATATAAAGAGGAAAATTAAAAGAGGTTTATTTCATAATTGTTAAAATTAATTTTGCGAGGGAACAAACGAACAAACGAACGAAAGAAAGAAAGAAAGAAAGAAAGAAAGAAAGAAAGAAAGAAAGAAAGAAAGAAAGAAAGAAATAGGCAAACGTAAACAGGGATCTATATCAATCTCGGTTTAAGAATTAAAGTAAGTATATTTTTTTCTTTGACAGCATGTAGTCATTAAATCAATTCTTTTATTAAGCAAGTATGAATTCTTGATATGCTTTAAGATGACAAGTTTTTCTAAAAGGCATAGATTACGGTTATCTCTTTTCCAATGTAATATTTGGACTTAGCTACAATATTCCAGTTAATGATTGGAGTCTTACTGTTGTTTTTTAATTTCCATTATATATAACTGAATCTGTCCTGCGATTAACCCTATCCAAGCTGGTTTTGAATTCAGAGTATCCGGCAACCGTCACCTATTTTCCCATAACTTGCGTGGAGAACATAGATTCATAGCATTCCCAAAGCACTTATGTGAATGTAATGAATTCGACTACAATTCGAACGCGGCTCTGCGATTTCACAGTCCGAGCCACTATCTATTACTCAACCGTGCCTTCAAATTTTCAGTTTAGATTGATACGTTTCACTTGTAGATGTGATAGATTTAGTAGGTAGGATAATATATTTTTGATTCATTGGGTTCATCATACAGAGCCGTTTTTTTCTTTGTTTTGGAATATGTTATGAGCCTTTTGTTCCGCATTAATTATAAAATAATAAGGGCACTGGAGAAACATGCAATGCACTTCACTTCTTCTAAATAATGTGAGCTGCATATTCTTAGTGCTATTACCCAGAATCCGATGATTATGAAGGATTTTATTTTTTGTTATAATGGGAATACACATTTATTAGGTTAATTTTTGGTTGATATCCAGTAAATGCAAAATTTTAAAATGTTGTCAATGCGGTGAAACTTGATATTTAGAAAGGTTAAAAAATTGTTCTTCCTTTTTGTTTGTGATTTCACTTTTGTGGTCCACCTTGTCTAGTTGATCTAGCTTAAATAAATCACTATCATAACGATATTTAAGAAGTGCATGATCAATATAATGGAAGTATGTGGATTGTTTGAATAAATTATTTTGGAATAGAACAGTTTTAAGGAATTCATGCCCTTACTCCACTGAGAGGCGTTCCCATCGGCAATGCAATTAAGTTTTTGTAACAATCACTATTAAATGTGAAATATCATTGATGAGACAGCAATTTTTTATATTATTTTAGCTGTTGTTAGAGAGAATTTTATCTATGATTGTGTTAGAAGATTTAGCCATTTTTCAACATGGACGTATTTTATATCTCGATTGGTTATGTGTTTGTCGGTCATGTCCATTTTCATTAGCTTTTCAGCTTGGTTGCTTGAGTTCTTTATATGAAATGAACTAATTTTACAAAAAATGTGATTAGAATCTTTGTTATAGCTTTCGCCAGTTAATAATAGGAGCACTGTCTTCTTCCGAGGTAATGGGACGAATTGGGGTAAAAGTTTTGTGAGTTTTAGTGAGACCATAAAGTTTGAATAGTCTAGGTGATATCCTATGTTTGTTTTCCTTTCTCATTAGTTTCTTGATTTTCTTTGTCATATGTGTCATTACCGTTGAGTGGCGAGTAGATTTTTCTATATATGTATTCTTGTGCATGTCAAAGGGAGAGATGTGGATTTCATTGTTTTTCGCCGGGTTCTTTAGTGCATTTAGGTGTCTCACTAGTAATCTATTTTCGTTCTTGGTTTTCATTCGTAGCATTGAATGTGCCTGGAACGAAATCATTTGTAAAATCGGGGTCGTTCTACTTTTAAATTTTACTATAGTGTCGACTACATCTCTTTCATCGATTTCGTTGGCAAGCTGAGGGATTCTCGTTTTGTATCGGAAAGCTTTATATTCGATAGATTCTCAATATAATTAAGCTTTCCAACTTGTTTCCACTTGATGTTTCCGAATAGGTTTTTGAGTTTTGGTTTCAGTTTGTTGTTTTAATTGTCAGATTTTGCATTATGACACTTTATATTTTCTACATGTTTTGAGTGACATTTCATAATTGCATAGGTTGCTGTACTTTTACAAATGTGATGAAAATAAAAATAAAAAGACTCTGAATTTATTCGGCTAGATTTAAAAAAGTAAAATTGCCAGTACAACTATGTGGCATGCATGTACAGTTGGACCAACATAACAGATTTAGTCCGATCAATTCCTGAAGGACGAGACACGTCACAAGTAAACTTTTTGATTGAGAATTTGCTGTAGTTGAGTGTCATTTCCGGCTTCGTGACAACGTAATTTTGTGGAGTTTAATTCCAGCAGTTCTGAACTTTTAGTGGTTAGTTTTTCTAACATTTTCGTTTTTCGGCAGATGCTTTTTGGAAATGACGGAACAATGTGATGAAATCTTTTAATTATTTTTTTGTGTGTATCGTAAGTTGACACATATACAATTTTTAGTGGGGATTCGTTAAAGAAGCATATCTACTATGTCGAAGCAAGACTTGGTGAGAAATTGAAGGGCAAATACAATAAATGATGTCTGGGATAGCACAAGAGTTCCTGTCAAAAGACTTGAAACGATTCCTAGGGGGCTCAAAAATCTGGTAACGGATTCTGATGTCCAAATAGTATTTTAAATAAAACTTTATGCT
Organism: Ascarosepion bandense; assembly: GCA_037127315.1. Lineage (NCBI taxonomy): Eukaryota > Metazoa > Mollusca > Cephalopoda > Sepiida > Sepiidae > Ascarosepion > Ascarosepion bandense. Next base: position 977,416 of record JBBBDQ010001758.1, read on the forward strand.
AAAGGATTTTCTATTATATCCTTTACTTGTAAAATTACACTCAAAAATTAATTTAAAATATTTTGCAATTGGAAGTAGGTATATACGGATATTATATTGCATATACGAATATATATTTTGCATATCCATCCATCTATCTATCTATCTCTCTATCTATCTATCTATCTGTCTATAAAGATAGATATATAAAAATAAGCAAATATATGGAACGATATATATGAACACACACACACACACACACACACACACACACATATATATATATATATATATATATATATATATATAGAGAGAGAGAGAGAGAGAGAGAGATGCAAAGCGTTTAAATCTCTAATAGAGCCGATTCATGTCGACTTCGAAGTTTCGTGCTGACACCATTACGATGTTCTTACTCTACAGGGCTCTTTGTCCTTATATATATATATATATATATATATATATATATATATATATTTGTGTGTGTGTCTAACATGACTATTTTGCATATATATCTATGTTTCAGAAAGAGCACACACACACACACATATATACGTGTATGTATATTCACGTATATAAAGTAGTGACATTTTCTCATTACATATGAATGTGCGAGTTTATGATTATTTGCTGCTTGCGTATTTCTGTATTAAATTGAACTGTTGCCAACATTGTGTGTGCGTGTAAAGACAGTTAGGTGTTAACGAAAGTAATAAGTTGGCAGCCAATCAATGATGTTTACGTCGCACGAGCTCTGTTGAAAATTACGAACATCAGTAAGAAACTTTGTTGAAAGAATCTCATGTATACATGAGGGTGAACAATATAAACTAAACCAAATATGAAATTCAATGATTCTCGAATGAACTGAATATGTTTTTCATCTGAATATCAACTTAACTATTCAGGATCTCATTTTGTTGTATCTAAAAGTATATTAAATCCCTTTTAAAAATATTTTTTCATATTATGCAGGTAATACTTCGAGAGAATCTTGATAAATATTTTACCATCTATAAACACACGTAACCCACACTATATTGTATCACGAACATTTATAAAATCAATACTTGAAGAAGTTAAAATATGTCTACCTACTATTACCATCACTTTTGTTGTTACGTAAAAAGTCCCCAAATCAACAATCGAATAACAACCAAAAATAAATAGCGATCCCTTCCTCCACACAAACAAATATACATTATCATTCGAATCACACTTAAACAAAATATAATCATGATACGCTTACACATATATTTTTATACATAAACGCTGCTTGACAAGATAAATGCAGTTGAAATCCACTGTACCAATGACAAACAGAGAGAAAGATTAAAATACTAAAACTTTTTTTTCTTTCTTTGTTATTCTACTTATTTGATTCTATGGTGAATAGTTAATAAAAACGAAAGTTGTTTGATTCGTAAAATTCTTCTATTAGTTGTTAACCTATCATTCTGTCAGATTCCGATCCATATTTAATCTATATTTTAGCCCATTTCACACTATTCTCTCTATCCAGTAAGCAGTAATTCCCACTATGGCACTGAAAATTTACTAAGTCATAGGTTCAATATAACTAACTATAACATCTGCTCTGATGCTCCTGTTTTACATCTGAAGATTCTCGAGACAATCCAAAGAAAGATCTGTAATGTAACCGATTCAAGCATCTCGGCATCAGTTTCTTTCCCACCGACGTGATGTGGCTTATGTCGTCATTTCTAAAAATACTTTCAGATGGCAATAGATGCAAATCTATTCTGAAACGTTTTTTTTTCTTGATGCCCTGAATATATTAAATTAAGCCCTCTGATAGATCGGCATCTAGGTCTCACCCTTTCACAGTTGAAATAGCTAAATGCAACCACCATTTCGGCTCCAAAAATTTCTTTTCTCATACTCCCCGCTTATGGAACCACTTTCTGATTACTTACTTTCCTGATAACTACAATCATCAACATTTTAAATGCAACATCAACCGCCATATTTTATTCTTTTATTCTTTCCTTCATACTCTTAGTCTTTCTTTCACTTCCTTGTACTCGCCTGCGCACTCATGACATTTCCACCGTCTTTGGAATAAAATGCTTTTAAAAACTTAAATATTTGATTGTAAATATTCGTTTAGTTCTCTTTCTTTCTCTTTCTCTCTCTCTCTCTCTCTCTCTCTATCTATCCAGTATGGAGGCTTTACAAACGAGATATTCAAAATGAACGCTACAAAGTGGTTTAAAATAACGCTTAAGTATAATTGTAAAAATCTAATGTTTTGATTTCATAAAATTCGATGTCGGAAATGATGAAAATGATAGAAAATTCAGTAGGGTTTTCTATCTCTGATGCAAGCCTTCAAATAGATATCGAAATCCAGATGGGATCAACACACATTTCCGCATAGAATGAGTGTGGCAGCCTTCACAAGATTCTATTTTATACTGTAATATTAACTCTTTAAGTCGGACATCAACCATTATCTATCCTACCCTCTTAATTTGCAGTTTATTCAACAGCCGCCTTCCAAAACCATCTACCTTAAGTGACTATAACGACTTGTATTGGGTGATTTTTATTAATAACTGACTTGCAAATACAAAGAAGGGGTTTTGTTTACACTATTCTCGTAATCATTTGTATATACTATTCTCGTAGTCATTCGTATTTCTTCTAAGATATACAAACCAAAAGTTTGAGAGATGCGTATTTTACAGAAGGTATACGTGTGATTCTACAGAGTAATACTGCGGATATCATAGATCGAGCATGTGAGCAATGATGAAGTTTTGGAAAGGATAGAAACAAAAAGGAAATTAATAATGAGCATCAGGATGAGACAGCTGAAGTTTGTGGAACATGCAATGAGGAAGGAGAGCTTGAAGAACCGGATATTAACAGGCCAGTTAGAGGGGAAAAGAGGCAGGGGAAAGCAGCGGATAATATATTTGAAGGGCCTAAGCAGGTGGATAACAGAACGGGGGTTGCGTGGTGCAACAGGAGAGCCACCTGGGGTAGGGAGACGTGGAAAGCCATGATTACGACGTCCAGAAAGGACAAGGCACATAGAAGAAGAAAAAGAAGAGGAAGAAGAAGAAGAAGAAGAGAAAGAAGAAGAAGAAGAAAACATCTACATATAAAATTCAGTGAACTTCTTTCTTATGTCCCTTCCTTCACACGCACTAAAATAGCCATAAAATAAGTGAACAAAACCAAATTTTTGGAAGAAATACAAACAGATAAGGAGGTACAAAGTACAGCTGCTTTCACTAGGGTGCGTAGCTTAGAACAGTAAATTTTTATTAATTCTTTGAAAATATTAAATATTTATTTAAAATACAAAATGCTAAAAAAATTAGGATTGTAATAACAAACATTGATTTAATATAAATCAATTCTTTTTATATAATCTCTTCAAGTTTTTATATAATATAATTCAGTTTCCAATTCGTTCTGTGTTAATTGTTCGAATTTATTCCCAGAATAAAAAAAATACACATGGCCAACTGTATGTTTCATATTTAAGTGTAAGAAATGCCAATAATTTATTCTTCATTGTTTAAAAAGCAAAAAATACATTTTCTTAAAAAATTATGTTTACTATGAAGTCATATTAAATGTTTTGGGATCGCCTCTTTGTACAGAATAATTGACTTGCCTAAGTGTACATATAATCCTGCCTCTAGATAGGATGGCAGTTGTAACCCGAGGGCAGAGAGCTGACAGTGTTGTTAGTAGTAGCAGTTTGCCTGGGAATGTTGGTAAATACAGTTGTAAGGTGGCAGAGTTTGGTTGAGTTGTAAGTTGGTGCATAGTTAGTTGGATCTAGAATCAGTTACCCGCACATATTATTTCACTTCAAGACTGTATATATTTAATTCTCCTAATAGTATTCCTAAATTGACTAACCCGCGTTCCAGTTTGTATATTTCGTTCAATATAACTTACATTTTCTATCTCTATATCTGTTTTTGTTATTTATTATTTTCTGTGCTTTCTCACCCGGAATCCACAACATAAATTTAAATTAAATTAAAGAAATTATTAAACCTCGAAGTACGGATTTTGTCAAAGTATTTCTCAAAACAAATCAGCCTATTGAAATTTCACCTGTTTGAAAAATTGAACGAAACCTTTTTAAAATTCTTCAAAAATGTTAGCAATAAATTCAACGATAAAAATCCTATGAGGATTTCAACATCCGTCAGCTGGTTGCGAAAAAAATTCTCGTATTAACTATTTCTAACCTGTATTTTTCATAGACGTTTTAAATATCGAATATGCAAGAAAATTTAAAAAAAACCTTTTCAGTAATTGTGTCTATTTATTTTGTTTTGCTGAAATATGCAAATGACTGAGCGTTTCAAAATCGAGTCCCCAATACTCAAGCTAATGGTTCTCACTAAATCTTGGTGCACTTAATGATCTATCATCTAGTGAGAACGATCAAAAGGCGTAATAATTGAGGAATGTCAATGTTATATGGTGTTTTTGACAAACTGTGGCGATGGAAGAAAAGCAGAATAGTTTTACAATAAGATGGAAAACATGAATTCGTACCATCAACTGAGTTTTATTTTTAAATGCTAATGGTGTCTATAGGAATGGCCTCAACAGGAGGTGTTGATTAGAAAATTTTTCAGGTGCAAAAAATGACTGATTTGAACAATAAGGTCTCCTATATTTAGACGTTTTTACAGGCTAGATAAAATTAGACAATTTGGCTTATAAGTTTTCTATTATCTATTGTAATAATTGCCTATTGTAACATTGAATTACAATTTAGTTATCTATTGACGATTGTACATGATAGAAAATCAAGATATCATAAAATAGCTGAAAAATTATGTTTGGCGACTATGATTATCGGTTGTCACTAAATTAGTCTCCACTGTTATCTTTAAGTCAATCAACAAAGCCTCTGTCTTTGCTTCGTACTGAAAATCAAATAACCTGTCTTTTTTCTTATTGCGCTATCAAATAACACAATTCGTATAGACTATGTTGGGTACTTTCATAGTCTCCAATAAAAAAGGTTGGCCGAAAAACTGTCTGTGATGGAGAGGGTTACTTGTGTGAGGGAGATTTCCTAATCATAGCCTGAGTTTATTCATGTCTTCTTATCAATGCGAAACTTTCAATGAAGATATTTTGAGGAAGAAACCTCTTTCTTCAGTATTTATCGCTAATTTCTGATTGCATAACACACGAGCCAATAAAACAACAGTCACATTCTTATATTTTGTTTTATTTTCAGCGGGATTCGTGATCCTCAACGGACCCTATTAAATATATCTTATTTCAGAACTATATATTTTTCGTAAACTTTGTGACACGATAACTGGACATATATGTATTTTATTATAATAGATTAAAATAGAAAATAGATTACAATAGAAAATAGTTTAAAAACATATTTAACAAAAGTGAAAAAGAAGAAGAAAAAAATAAATAAACGCTTTTTCTTTTATGAGGAAAATTGTCCTCCGATATTTGACTCAGTGATAAAGGTCAGCGGGTTTCGATGACCCGGTAAATATTTGACTCAGTGATAAAGGTCAGCGGGTAGGTTTGCGATGACCGGTCAAAGGCTGTCCTTTATTGTATCTTGACCACACCTTATGCCTTTTTCGGCGGAAGCCTTATTAAGATAAACAAAAAAGATAACTGAAATTTCAGACTTACAGTCGCCGGTGTTTGTCACCGGTGGTCTAAAGCATTTCCGGATTTCCGCATTTCCGGATTCATATTAAATAAATAGAGCCAGTTAAGTTAAGACGAGTGAGAAGTGAAGGGGAGTCAGCCGGGTGCGAGCTTGAAGTAAGGATCTCCGTTCGTCTTGTTTCGTTCAGTTTGTGTTTGTTGATCTCCATTAATTAGAGTTAGAGCTGTGTGTCACATTCGCCTGCCCCAACCGACAAGGCTAACTCTAAACGAATAAAGCATCCTTTCAACTCATCCAAGTTTTGGAAGTTCGTTCCTTATAGTCAATCTTGTACCCCCAGCTGTTCGTCCGACGGTTTCTACAAAAATCCGGCAACATCACAGCGTGGAGAACGGCCGCCGGAGAAATTGTTAGGACGGACCGTTGGGGTATTACACCTTTGTGATTGTCTATTTTTTTTATCAAATAGGATATGCCTTTTCTTTTAATCACTAATCGTTAGCTTTTTCTTCTTTTACGCACTCAATGAAATAATGGTAGCAATTCTTTTCTGAGAAAACAATTGGAAGCAGAATGATATCAGAAAGATCGCAGAAAGTAGCAAACAATAAGATTTTTTTTAAATTCATGGCCGAAAATGAAACAAAAACCGTATTTTTGCTTTTGATACTTAATAAACCGAACTATATTTTCACCCATAAAAATATCTGTTAAAAACTGAGTGATATTGGGGATTAAAAGTTAACAATACCGCGTGTTATAGGAAAGAAAAAAAATTAAAGCCCGTTTATTGTTATTTAAAAAAAAAACAGACCTAATTAAAAAAAGACGTGGCATTACATCAGTCATCTTAAACTGAAAATACTGCATGAAGACATGGTTGATTTGCAAGTAGACTGTAATTTGAAACTGTCCTCATGGCAGATAAATATATGTTGCATTTTACATAAAAACAAATATCAAAATTAACCATGGTACTTCACATTACAAAGATCACACGATAAAGAGATTCTTAAAATATTCATCACCCACTAGAGAAAAAAATGCAACTGTATTTTACATCGTGTTTTAACGCAAAATCACTAGATGAAGGACCATTTTTATATCAGGCATCATTTAGTAGAGAAAGCAGTATGGATTATCAACATATTGGTTATTACAGAAGAGCAGCCAGAAGAAAGTCAAATCTTAATCCATTCATCAATATGCAAAAGATAAAACAAAAATGAAAACAAATTAAAATATTAATATGTATAATCATCATATTTGATGAAAGTAGTATAGTAAATTATAATAAATATCATGGGATGTAAAATGGAAGGAAAGTTAACCATATAAACCGAGAATAGGGTCTTGTAACGTATCACAAGTTCCATTAAGTTAATTAAATAATAATAAGAGAAAAGGAAATAAATGGTCCACGAGTGAGTGTAAATTAGAGGAAAAAACGGAAAGTACAAATAATCATGATACCCGACACGTACACACATCCGCGAACATGTATTACAAAAATCGCACCAATTGTAAGTGCATATAAAAAATAAAAATCGAGAAGTATAAAGAGTCAGTTACGGAGATCTCTTGACGAATGGACGGAAACTAAACACTGCAGTTGAAATGGTCACATCGATCAGTGTGAAAAGCCTCTTTTACTTGTATTATATATATATATATATATATATATATATATATATATATATACAAAATGTTTGGGAGATGAAATTTGAACTCCAAATACAAAAAGTACAAATTGAAGCAAAGTTACCAAGAAAGAAGTCGAAATATACAAAAAGTAAATAGCAGCAAACTATGGATGAATTGAGTAACACGAATGTTAGGATTTAACAATAGAATCAAATAAATTGGCGGCGAGATTGACTAAATAAGAAACCGAAGACATACTGTCATAAATTTTCACAGAACCAACTTAATATTTTCTCAACGATTAAATGGAAGCAAGGGAAAAAGAGAACAACGAAAATATGGAGTAAATAACAGGAACAAAATGAAGACGAGACACACTGAAATATTGGCTATCGGGAAAATGAATTGCACAAGATGAAAGAGAAACCGGAAGTAGAAATCAGCCATGATATCTTAGAAAGAACTTTTAAAAGTGTCAGTTGGACAGTTGCTGGCGAGAATGGTTCTATGGCTTTTGGTTAAAGCCGCTCATCAATATTCTTAAGAGGCTAGCATAACAGTTACACAAATTTCACAAAGAAGGAACAATCGGCGAAATATAATGACAGGAAAATACAATCGTGATCCAGAAAGTTACCAAGAACAGAAAAACTCTGGGACGATAAATTGCTTTCTACTTATGTGGAGACACCTAAAAGCACAATAAATTGGGAAAAATTGTATTATTCACTGGGTAGCCAAGTGTTTGTGCGAGGAACAAAATAATGCAGAAGTGAAGCAAAAGAAGTAAATTATCTATTATATATCAACCAAATAATGCGAAAGAACCCGAAACAATAAAGCAGAATCTAATCATGGGGAGCATTGACTGCAAAAAGATTATGTCATTATTCTACCACATTGCATAACGGAATGCTTGAAGAAGCTAAACAATTGAAGAAGATTAGTTCACATCAAAATGGAGGCAATGGTAAATTGCATGGTGAACCTAACAGCAAAAAGACATCAATGACAAGAGTAAAAAGAAACATATCTTCCGAGAAAATATTCTCTCTACGCTGTGATATGATTGCACGAGTAAAGATTCGTAAGATCACACCAAAAGAGGATTCATTATATGTACAACTATGTAATTTCTATTTTTGCCAGTAGTAAAATTTGAGAAAACTATTCTGATACAAACGGACTAAATCTTCAATAATGATGTAGAAATTTGATTTGCTATTAAAATGTGCATAGCGGGTGTTGAGCAAAGTCAAAACGTAAGTAGCAGAAAGAAATGACTATACACATAGGAAACAGGATGTCGAAAGAACAAAATGATGACTACGAATGCTGAAGCATTCTAGAAGGAGAAAAACTAAGCAGACGTCAGAAAACAATATGTTAGAGGAATAAGAAAAATACACGAGACACTTTTTACGTAACGAATTTAAACAATCAAATACATGCGCTGTATCCGCTCTAAATTAATCCGGAATATTCTTGAACTATGCAAGAGAGAAACACAGGATTGCATAAAGCGCTACACCTGAGACACGATTACTATTGATTGTATTAAATTATATTTCTCTAACCCACCGAAATATCATTGACGTCAGAAACAGTGTCCGATAAAAGTGTAATTACATTCAGGCAGCAACTGGTAAAAAAAACAAAATATAAACAATGACAAAAATCTGATGACAGCTTCAACGGCAATAAACGACCAAAATGATTAACAGATGTTCCTAGCCATAGATGACACAATAAGAATTCGATGAAATTTCAGCTTATATAAAATCGGATTTTATTTTCAGGTGAAAAGGCAGAACACCGAGAGGACTCAAAGAGAGCGCAGAGAAGCTAGAAGAGAGAAGAGAAGACGACTCCCGATAACACCCTCGTATGTGATAGATTCCTTTTCACTAGCACTCCATCTAGCCGTCGATGAGAAAGATTGAAATCATAAGTTTATGCTTTTATATATAGTGTGTGTTCTGTGTTCAGCGATTGTTGGCCAAGACGATTGTTGCAGCAGCACCGGCAATATATAATAGTATCCGAAATGAAACTAAGGCGAAGAATTCGTTAGTATTGTAGATTAAGTCGTTTACTTAATAGTCTGGAAAGGTGCAATAGCTAGAACCGAAAATAAAAAACTGAACGTTAAGGACAAGAAAAAAAGAAACGCAGCACCCAGGAAAATTCACAAGATAGAAGTAAAAGAAATCTATGCTGACTTGCCGAATCGAAATCAAAGAGCCTGTAGGTAAAGAGTTACGTAGAAGAACCACCAAAAGAGAAACCGAAACGTCTTTGATATCACCACAGAAACAAACTTCTTCTTCATGTGCCGTGTCCCTTCAGGATGTAGCCAATCATGAACTTTCACTTGATCCTGTTACTTGTCGATCTCAATAATTTTCTTCTTGATATCTAGCTCCACCAGCAATTTGCTCAGGCTTATCAAGAATGTCTCGCGCTGATTTTCCCTGATTCTCGTTCCGTCTATCCGTCCTGTAAGTATTAGATACTTCAGATCCTGCTTCCTCATTACGTCTCCCAGGAAACTCTTCCTGATGTTAAGTATGTTTTCCTCTCGTTGGCATCCTGTCAAACACATCATACTCACTCATGTGCTCATTCCATAGTATCCTCAGCATTCTACTATAGAACCCCATTTCTGCTGTCATCTTTAATGTTATCGTCTAACATTCACTGACATATGTTTAATGTTATTGTCTAAAATTCATTGGCATTCGTCATCTTTAATGTTATCGTCTAACATTCACTGACATATCACATAGTAATCCAGAACTATTTTCTTTGTTTCCAATGAAATCTCTTTGTCTCATGGTACTCAGGTTATCTTTTGAAATTTGTCACTGGCCTGCCAATGCGACTTCGGTTCTCAATGTCGCAATTTTCATTCTCTGTCAGAACACTTCCAAGGTATTTATATTTGTTTACTAGTTTCTCCGAACTGTAGTTGGTATTTTGGGTTCTTCTTTTTGTTGATGGCTGTGCATTCAGTTTTCTTGAATTTTATGTTCTAACTTTTTTTCACCTTCTTTTGCTACCTTCTGCATTTTCTTTTTCTTGTCTGCTATCAGCACTGTGTAATCCGTGTATCATATATTGTTGAGACTAAGGCCGCCAATCGCGAATCCTTGCAACGATTTTATTTCTCTGAAAATTGTTTCGCTGTATAAGTTCAATAATTTCCGCTTAGAAGACACATTTTTGTCTCACGCTCTTATCTATTTTTGTGTATCTGCTGAGAAAGTAAGAGAAATAAAACAATATATGTGAAAAAGACGGAAAAAGACAATGAACAGCTTCCTCAAAAAATTAAACAATTTACCAGAGAAAAGTTGCACGAATACATATAACTGTTTTCTGTCCAAGACGTGGATATTTACGGCCTTCAAGTTAAATTATCTTTTGTAATCAATGTTGTACAATTTTCTGTTTGGCCTAACAAGAGAGTTGTCAGATCCGATAAATTATGCTGATGATTTCAATCGACTTCATTCTCCAGCGTGGTTCTCTCTTATCATTAGGAAAGATCAGAAGCTAAAAATTAAATGAACAGAATTTTAAATTGAATTAAGAGATTTAATATCGGCGAGAATATTGAAGACATTGCTGGAGATCTAACGAGACAAGTTTTCACTTAATCCAAGGCAGCGACCAGCAAACATAACTCATTATACTGTGAATGTACTACTAATAATAATAATGTTGATGGTGTCTAACATCGGAACGTAATGAGTGCATACAAACAGGCCACGGTGGATGCTAAAGGGTGCGCTGGATTTGAAATCATTGTAGAATAAGAAATGTTGAAAGATTATGGAAAATATTCGATGAGAATATTCATAAGTGAGAAAAAAATGTCTTGCTCAGAAAATATACACATAAAACCCACGATGTGGCATATGTGGAATTATGTTGGTGATTAAGTGACGGGTGCTGGAGAAAGGACTCTGAAGGTATGATACAGCTGTCTTTAGGAAAAAAATTATTAAATACACTATTAATAGGACAGTTGATTTAATATTTTTCAGGCTGTGTAGAAATGCTACTGTAATTATGTAGCATATTGCCAGCAGCCGCACTTAGCTGTAAGAATAAAGACGATGCAATGACAATTAGCTTTCGGATTATATATGAATCTATGCAAGATGTATAGCATCGAGAAATCGTACTAGCAGTCGCCACCGTCAGTAGTCGACAATGAGCGAGTAAGGCACATGTGAGAAAAATACCTTGACTGACAAGAGCTTGGAGAAAAAATAATTTTGATATCACACTTGTACACAAGAGAAGCCATTAATATGTCGTGATAGATGCATCGGTACCTTGAGCTCAGAGAATTGCGAAGGCGGAGCAAGTCAAAACACAGGGGTACCAAGACATAGAAGAGAAAATCGGATAAATATAGCAAGCAGCATGTGGAATTTCTACTTTTTTGGATGATGCACACAGAACAATTTAGGAAACTTTTAGTTACGCTATCCGATTAGAGACAAATGACATCATTGTATGACCGGAGATCGCAGTTCTAATTGCAACAGCGCATATTGCCGAGGAAATCCGTATATCTCTAAGCTCTGTGTAATCGTTGAGATAATATAATCCTTGATCGACCGAAACATGTAATAATAATAATAATAATAATAATAATATTAATAATAACCTGATAATTTACCAGGCATAGATCTTGTGGTTTCTGATTATATATATTTATTCATATTCACTATTTATTCTGAATTTTAACGGATACGCTGATAGTAAAATAGATAGAAGCTCGGATTGTTAGTTTAGTTCCTTCTATTCATATTCGGGCAAAACACATGACAATGTAATGAATCCATCTTTTTTCCCTCCGATTATATGTTAAATATTAAGGCAGATAAGTTTGTCTAATCATGGTTGGCATCCAGTATAAGAGAACGTAACTTTGAATTAATAATTGTATGTACAGCTGGCGTAGAGCATACTATTTAGACATCGATATGATCATCTATGGAATTAACAATTCCTCCTTAATCACTACTGCGATCGATCTACGACTTCATTGATGTATTATTGGTATTATTATTCTGCATAATCGGTGACGGAGTTGTGATGTCATGGATACCGGCAAGAAATCGTTGTGACGAGTTCGATTTCAAACCAATTTCATGGGAACAATATTAATCCATCTTGTCTTTCGCTAGACATGTATAAATAGCAGAACAGACTGAGTACTATAGACCGAGTTGGGGACTATTTTAAAAGAAAACTCTAAATTTAAACCAACATGGAGAGTGGGGGACTGCGACGGGCTGTATTGCTCAAAAATCCCCATTGCAGCTGCATTACATATCCCTACGACGCTAATGTATTACGGGGACTGGTGATCGTTTGATAAAACGTTCTTTTCCATATTAACATACAAAATTGTTTTAACAAAATTGTTTACCGTCTTTTTATATGCATGATATTCCTTAAATGTTTCTTTTTTTCGTCAAGTGTGTGTGCGCGTGTAGGTACGTATGTGTCATTGATGGTTTATTTCTTTTTTGTTACCAACATCCTCTCTGCAATGAGAGGCTACACTGACTTCTTAATAGGAGTCGGTTCTTTTTCTGCTCTTGCGGTCATGTTCAGTTAGATCTCCCCCTCCCCTGCTTCATCTGTACTGTTCAGATAAGGATCGCTAGACGGTAATTCTCCCTTCGTCTACTGTTCGTTCACGGAGACTTCGTTATTCCATTACTCTCTGTATGTTCTTATTTTTCATACGACCGCAACAACGACCAGCAAAGTATTGATCCCTCCCGACCAGTTTACCATAATTACTTTACTATTCTTCTGAGTCATGTCTTCTTTTCCCAAAGTATTTAATTTGTCTTTTAACTGATCCATATTAATTTTATCTTTATTAACAAAGTTTTCGTTCTATCGGGAACCTAGCGTACTTGTTTATTACTGGCTCCCATAACTATGTGCAATTATTTAAGATTTTATCAACTACCCCCATTATTGAGTCTGTTTCTTCAAACTTCTCTTCAACCTGATAATATGGGGGTAGGAAGATTGACATGCTAATTGCGGAATACCCCGGTGTTAATTTTATCAGGGATAAGAGTGGTTTCACCCTCAGTGTCCTAGGGGCTTCTCCCTCACACACCCTGGAAAGATCAATAGATTTCTGATAACCACTACCCTAACCCCATCAGATATAGTGAATACTTTTGGTAGTAAAGTATTGGTGAATATCTCAATCTGGTAATATTCCTCAACCCCCTTTCCATTCTCTAAATAATTCGAGTATACATAGCCGGTGTTCACTGGTCACGTGAACAGGACTCATGTAGGTACGTATTTCAAGCAGTCATTCCTACACTTTCTAGCTTCTCCTGTTGGTAGGATCATAAATGTCTTTCGGATCGCATTTATAGCTATATGCCCTGTTTCAACATGGTATCTGGTTACTGCCCCAAGCCTTCCTATGGTAGGGGATACGGAATAGGTTAATTCATAACACGCTATATCTCGAAATAACTGTCACTGTCTAGTATTGGTATGGACAACAAAACAAATAATTTATCTTCTAACCAGGTTATACAGTCCCGGGCACTATAATATTTCCATAATTTCTTTAGAGAGGCCCACTGGGAACGTTAAATGGTAAGGTTACTCAGTTTGTATCTTGTTTAAAAATTCCCTGAAATGTCCAGGGATTGCTATAGTTGGAGACAAGTGACCCAAGGACAACAGGTCTAGCTGCACCCTCATGTTTTCTTGTAAAATTGTTAGGGACTGCCTAGCCTGTATTGTGTTAACGATAGATGCCTACTGATAATACTGTTGTAGAAACCTTTTTAATTGTTGTATTTCGTTCATCAACGACTCAAAAGTATTGGCTATTTTTTGTCTTAGCTTCCTTAAATTGGTGGTTTCTCAATATATTTTTGCTCTATTCTTCGCTGGCTCCAGGCTCGATACATTCAATCTTGATACGCTATCCATTGCTACCTTGGCTCGGACTCTTTGATGTTTCTCCTCTTCCGTTATGGCTCCAAATAAAACATTAAATCCTTTTCTTAGAATTGGGAATATTGCGCTTTTCTTTGTAGTTTGTAATAACTCGACTCCTTTCAGGTAAGTTCTCATCTCTTTACATTGGTCTTCCATCACAGTTATTTCCCACTCTAAAGAGTATAACAAATTAAAGTATCCCGTTTCCGTCTGACCTGACTGGGTTTAATCATTTTATTTCGCTCTCCAATTACCTTAGCAATGCTCATATAGGTTTATATCGATCACGAAGGTGACCAGACACTTCGATCTAGTTCTTACTATCTCGCTCATTTTCTTGAAAAGAGTATTTGGGCGCTGTTTCCAATCTCCTCTAATCATAATCATCACTATCATAGATAGTAGCGTTAATCTTCTGGTGTCGGCCATCCCTGCAAGGCAACAATATATACTAGTGTGTATTCCTCTATCCATCTACATCACTACCGTTCACATTTACAAATATTCCTTAATTTCTATCTTATAATAGGCAAGTTGAATTGCAGACGGCTGCGCCTACTTCCTGTCCCGAAGTTTGGATGTCATTATCAATAACTTTTTCGGGCATGCTGCACAAAAACAGAATTGATAAGTAAATTTTTATGCCCTCTTCCGACATGCTAGATACACCTCGCAGTCTCCAACAACCAGCTTTTCAATGGATTATTGGGTAGGTCGTAACTGAAATCAGCACCATTTGGTGGTAGCACCTAGTTTAATTCTTTTCCTTTCTACATGCTTATTTCCTTAATGAGATTCAGGTTTTTCTGCCCATCTCAATCTTTCCTTGAGTGGTTATTCCGGTAATACACTTGGTCTCTTCACACTTTCTTTCTATTCTAGCGCTTCCCTTTGATTCGAGATGGCGGGGCACTCCTTTTAAGCTTACACTATCTAGCTCCTTTTTAACAAACCTCCTGCTCTTATAATCATTGAAGTCGGGGGAACATCCCCGCCACGTCAGGCAATATATTTTCCCGTAGCCTGCCCTTCTGCCTGCCTGTCCTTCTGCCTGCCTGTCTGCCTGCTCTGATCTAGATTTTGTTCTTGGCCTTATGCCAAATTCAAATGCTGTCCTTTGCTAAGGTTATCGCTGCCAATAATTTCAGGGATTCTCGTTTAGGATATTTAAGGAAATACGTTCTTTCGGAAGCGCTGTATTTACATCTTAGTTGGGGAAAAGGCTTGAACTCTCTTCGCCTGCAAAAGAGTTTCTGCCAGATACTTCCAAGCCAAAGAGGGCGTACCATATGGCTCGGGATCTCCTCGCAATAACTTTCGGGCAGATCCCCAAGCTCTTCAATGTGTCTTCCCTGCTGACTCCCACAAACTTCCATCCTTTCGGGTCCGAAGTTAGCTGGGATATCGTTTTGGTCGCAATTTCTTTTCTCTTTTCGGGGATCACATTTAGTTCATTTCCATTAAAAAATTACTTGTGTTTGTCCTGCAACTGTAGGTAATATGCGGAATCTCTCTTCGTGGGGGCATTAACCAAAACCGACGGTGAAGTTGAAGGTTGATCTTTGTCTCCCCCAACAAAAACCACAAAAGTCCAAACACAAATAACATGAAAAAAAGCTGATAAAGTATACAAAACATCACCAGTCAAAGAAATCTGGCACTTTTTTTGGCAATAAGAACGCCGACGAAATAGTCAAATATCGTCTCGTTTTTGGTATGACAGGCACGCATAAATTGGGTCTTCAATAGTAGCAATCTTTCTTTTCTGTTATTATCTTGCCACCAAGACACTTTCGCGCTCGTTTCGAATTCCAAGGTAAGTCATTTCTTTCGTTACAAATATTTGCTTAAAAGTTCCAAATGAAAAATTCTGGTCTTAGGCTACTATAATGAAGCCTTTCGTTTCCATATTTAATCCAGATTCTCGTAATTGTAGATGAGTGTTAAGTTTATTAGCGCGTTCTGGATATTGGCCATGCGGAGGTTTCTATTTTCAACGTTGTTTCGTTTGTTCAAGACTTTTATCTTTGGCTTTCTTTTTCATATTTTTACTGACACTGTTGGTTGTGTTTTGGTTTGCTGCAGAAACTACTCAATGTAAATCTGCTTTATAATTAAAACCTTCTTTCATGATTGAATATTTTTTCTTTCTCCTTTCGTGTTGTTTCATTAACTATGTAGCCTAATCCTTTATTGTTTCTATGTATGGTATTAAGCTAATAGTTGTTTTCTGTATGACTATTCTAACTGAATAAGGTATCTTCCAACTTCTTTTTGTGATATGTATATACGGTCAGAATCAGCTTTTGGATGATGAATGTTATGTTTAGAAAGAAGCCTTTCTATCTTAGATTCATTCATCTGATGTCATTTAGAAGACAGTTCTAGTTGTATTGAAGCTGTATTGAATCACTGGTATGCAAAGGCAATTAATGATCATAATTCCGTTCTGAGAATGCAGTTCAGTTTTTTATATAAGTCGCATCCTTCTATTGTACTCTGTTCGCACTATTTCTTTCGTTTTATTATGGTGAAGTCTTTTACCATTAATTACACCGAGGTAGTCATAAGCTTTTTTTTTGCTATAAAGCTTTGATTGATATCCCAGTGTTTAAGCTGATAGAAGAAAATCGTGGCTTTAGAACATTTATCCAACAGAAGTTTATTCCAATGTCATCACTGAAATATTTTATGTTTTCAGGATTCAGTCTCATTCGTGTAACATAGATGGCTTTTTTCTTTTCGCTTATCTCATAGCCACATACCGTTCCCGGTTAATGTTACTAGGGATGTATAAAAGAGTAAACGAGACAAAGTGTCATCTTCTTTACGCTTATAGATTATTATTATTATTATTATTATTATTATTATTATTATTATTTCTTGTATATTTCCTTCCGGGTCTTAACCAGAGATCTGTGGTCAAAACTAGTTTCGTGAAATTTTCGATTGATCATTTTATAACAAAAAGAACATACTAATATTACACATATTTTACGAATTTTACATAGATAAAGCATTTCGTTATGTGTGAGCTGTAATTGTTAGTACATTTTTCTGTACTTTTATGCGGCATGAGTTGCCAGAAATCTCTTAAATAGTCCGACCAATTCGAGGGATTTAACTACAACTAGAATTGATGTCCTCATGTGTCACAATTTTTAGAGTTCTACTTCAAGATTTTTGTATTTAGAAGATCTTTAAAGCTACAGTACAATCTGCAAGTCAAGTCAGTAATGTCATCACTGAAATATTTTATGTTTTCAGGATTCAGTCTCATTCGTGTAACATAGATGGCTTTTTTCTTTTCGCTTATCTCATAGCCACATACCGTTCCCGGTTAATGTTACTAGGGATGTATAAAAGAGTAAACGAGGCAAAGTGTCATCTTCTTTACGCTTATAGATTATTATTATTATTATTAATAATAATAATAATAATAATAATAATAATAATAATAATAAGAAGAAGAAGAAGAAGAAGAAGAAAAAGAAGAAAACGAAGAAGTAGGGAGGAGGAGGAGTCAGAAGAAGACGTAGGAACTGAGGAGTAAATTAATGAGTATTCTAAGAAAAAAGAATTTGTAATAGTTGTAAGCAAGAGTGTTTTAAACAAGCAACAATTATTTGGAGAAAAATAAAATAAATAAATTTAAAACAATTTACATGCAGCCATATTTTTTTTATTTTACTTTTCATTAGCGTGGTTCGTTCATTTTTTAAAAATTTTCGTCCGTAAAATGCTCCCGAGTGATGCAAAGTGAATAGAGAAATCAGGCGGCATTAAAACAAAACAAATGTTTGATTCGTTTTCATTCATTGCCTAATCAAATTGTACCGACTCAGGAGAGTTAATTTGGGTTTTAAAAAGAATTGCTGACGAGCAATGACACGCTACGACTTTTAGTGTTTTTAGTTTTTCAAGTTATAATTCAAAGCCGTTCATTCAGTGTTTGTTATTTCAATATTCAAGTTTTTATTTCGTTTCTTTGTTCTGCTTTCTTTCTCTTTTTTATTTCTCCCATTCATTTTTACTCGATTTTTTAAAATATCAATTACATTCTATGAATATTCATTCAATATCCATTCATTATGTTGCTTTATATTTCTCTGTTTTCTTTTATTTCTCTTCGCCAGCTCTTTCTTGATATCATTTTCCCCTCTAACATTATTTATTCTACATCCATTTTTTAACTTATTCTCTCTTTCTTCAGCATCTTCAATTGCTTTCTTTCTTATACTTCTTTTGTTTGTTAAGTTTCATTTTAATCTTATTCCTTCAATAACCAATTTGTTTTACGTTGTTCATTCTTTTTCGGATTTTATTTACTTTTTCTCAGTCTCTCTTTCGTAATCTATTTCTTCTTCTAAATTTTCTTATTTCTTCACTTACCTGGATATTTTTGTTTTTGTTCTAATCTTATATGTTTCGTTAGTTCAATATATCTGTCTACATACCTGAAACTCATTCTTCTTTTCATATTTATTAAACATCTTTCTCTTTCTGATAAAAGCTTCTCTTTATTTTCCTGCCTATATTTTTATTTATATATTTCTTTGGTTATTTTGTTTAATATTTTAATTTATTTTTCTTAATTTGTATTACGTGTGTGCTAAAGTGTCCAGTATTGTTCTTTTATGAATTATTTTATTAAATTCGATTGTTCGATTGTGTATTTTGTCTCTTGTCTTCAAAATGAGAGCAGAAAATATGCCACAAAGACTTGACAGAGATACTCGACAACCTCGACATTTCTGGAAAAAACTTTAGTATAATAAAGAATTTATACTGGTAGCAAATCACTTGCGTATGGATAGGAAGTGAATTCAGCTGGTATACAAAAATAGAAAGGAGCGTAAGCCAAGGATGTGTTCTCTCACCGGATATATTCAACATTTACAGCAAAACAATTATGAGACAATGCCGGGATTCGTCATTTGCTGCCACAATCTAAACAATGTAACATAGGCGGATAACATGGGGCTGATAGCAAACACGGAAAGAAAAATGCAGTAGCTTCTACAGAAGGTAGCAAAAGAAAGTGAGAAGAACGGACTGAACATAAACTTCAAGAAAACTAAATGGTTGGTAATTAGAAAAAAAGACTCTAATATACCAACTACTAGTCAGAGAAACTAAAATAAAACAAGTAAAAAATTTAAATACCTAGAAAGTTTTCTGACTGAGGATGGAAAGTTCAACATGGAAATCCAAAGACGCATTGACATGGCCAAGAACGCATTTAAGAAGCTAATCCGAGTACTGAGAGATAGGACAATCTCATTGGAAACAAATAAAAAAGTGCTGGATTGCTATCTGGAATCTGTTCTTCCGTATGGAAGTGAATGTTGGAAGATCTCATCAAGGATAAAGGAGAGGCTTGAGGCAGTAGAAATGAAATTTTACAGAACGATGCTTAGGATACTATGGACTGAAAACGTGAGCAACAATGTGGTGCTGGAGAAAATGGGAACCAGAAAAAAACTCATACATAACATCACAAAGAGACAGCTGAGGTTGCTGGAATACAAAATGAGGAAGGAAAACCTGGAAAGTTTAATATTCATAGGACGGATAAACGAAAGAGAGAACGCAGCGTGATAAATGCTTGATAAGCCTGAGCTTATGAGAGAGCGCGATTTGAGAGAATTACCATGAGAAAAAAATACTGAGAGCGAGAAGAGACAGAGCCAAGTGGACGTCCAGGATCGCCTACGTTATGAAAGGATATGGCATATGAAGTAGAAGTTATTTTCACTCATTCTCAATATATTTTTTTAAATTTTGTTTTATGATTGATTTCAGAATTTTCTTTCTTTCTTGTTAGTTATTTTTAAAAAATTTATTCACTGTATTTTTATTTTACTGATTCTGTTATTTTCTTTACTTTGTTTTACGTCTTTCCTTCTTACTGCCACCACTGCTTCCTTTCTTCTTTCCTTCCCTCCATTCTTTCCTTTTATATTATGGATTTATCTTAATTTGTTGCATTACTTAATGTTTACTCGAATCTTTCTTAGACTGCTTTGATATCTTAAAAAAACTCTTCCCTCGTCAGGATACTTTCATTCTCTTTTCATCCATCACCCTCTCATTCAATATTGCTTTCTCAACAGATCAGTTCTCCTTCTAACCTGCCAAATGAATTTCTCTTTTACTTCTCGTGTCAAGCGTTTGTCTTTTTTCACCATCCTGTTTAATCCCAGTTCTTAACCATCATTATTCCATCGCTTAACACAAGACAGTCATTAAAAAAATATAAAAAGAAATAAGACCGCTTCAGGCATTAAAGATGGTTGCACAAAGCGTGAAGAAATCGAACATATTTTCCCAGAGAATAAAAAAATAAAGAAGAAAAAGTAAAATCTGGATGGTTAAAATTTAAGGAGGCTATCTTGGCATATCGTCCAAACGGAAATCGTTAACATACTTGGAGCGATTTGAAACGAGGATCGAACTGACTCACAGGTTGAAAAAGGATGAGCTATTCGTTATCTTTGTATTAAATATTTTGTAGAATACCCAGGATGTAATGTACCCTAATTTCTTTTAAAATTCAGCTTGTAATAAATCAGAAAATATTCACATAATTTGTTTAGCTCTAAAGAAATACACTAAGATATATACTCCTGAGATGAGATAGTTCTAGTTCCATGTCATTTCTGGAGGACTTTGTTTTTTTAACTCAAATTTCACAGTTTGTTTTCACCATTTCAGCTATTGAAATCACAATTTTTAAATCAATTCAGTGGATCTAAGTAACACTTTTATTCACTGGGTCATGTGGACTGGATGAGCATTTTAGTGCAATAGATAGAGGCTCAGAACGAGAAATCTGATTCCATTTGAATTCGTTGCATTTACTTACACCCTTGAGAAAATGTATTAATCTGTTGCAGCTCCCTCTAGCTATGTGTTAAATAGCAGGATAGATTGGTTTATATAGCCTCGATTGGCAAATTCTCTACCGCATAAAGTAATGCTAACCTACTGCCGGTAAATATTTCGCCTAGTCAGTTATGTTTCTTTCGAGACATGATCGCCCAAACGTGTATCACGTCTGGCACTTAACTAACTAACTGACACTGGCTGAGATACTTTAATATATTGCGCTTTTTCTGCGACTGTCTTCACACCTGTGTTGAAGTCCTACTCTTGCCCTTTCAGTGACACCCCCGGTAACTGGTTCGTCTTTCTCTTCAGTGCCTAAACATTTACTTTCTAATGTAGCCCACGCGTACTGCGTATCAGTGGTGGTACCGCCTTGCTTGGGGTGAAACGATAAAAAATGTAAATAATTATAACATCTTCGAAAATACAGGCTAATTGGCAAGGTATACGTTACAGCTATTGGACTGCTATTTTCCTAGCACCAACGAGTCAGATAGTGTTGAATAATATAAGAGCTTCGAAAATGCAGTCTAAATATAAATCTGTACGTTATTGATGTTTGATTGTCTTTTTTGTTTGCACTCATGAGTTAGTATCATAGCATAACAACTTGGAAAATACAGCCTAATTTTAAAAGTTTAGGTTTTAGTTATTGGATTGTTTTTCTTGTTTGCACTAACGAATATAATATAGTCTGTCTCTGTACACAGACCCCGAATCGAGTTGTACTCTCTTGGAAGACTGAGTGCTTGAAAATTGCGAGCTCTCTCGGAACGCTTGATATTTCCTCAAATTCTCCCCCACAGGATGTTAAACAAGATTGAACTTAACCGTCGGAATCCAAGCGCGTACGCTCTAGCCAAGATAAAATATTTACGTAGCCCCAACAACATTGTTTATTCAGCCCAGCCGTGTCTGCATCCGTCAGTCAGTCAGTCAGTTAAGTGCCATACGTGATACACGCTTGGGCGATCATGTCTCGAAAGAGACATGACTGACTGGGCAGAAGATTATCCCGCAGTAGGTTGCCATTGCTTTCAGCGGTAGACTGGTTGCCGACCAAGGCTATAGAACCCAATCTGTCCTGTTATTTGACCCATAACTGGAAGGAATAGACGGATTAATATAATTCCCAAGGCTATTTGTGCGTAAGTGAAGGCAATGAATTCAGCTGGATTTCGAACTCGGCTCCCCGATTTCTCGCTCCGAGCGATATCCACTGGACCACAACGCATATTCCCACATCTGCATCCGTACTTTGCCTAAAACAGAAGATTTCTAGATATCACGGAACTTTTGCATATTTATCCAAAGTCTCCACACTTACAGAGGAAATTATTCAAGGTTTTCTTTAACTTGGGTAACCTGAACTCATACAATCAGGCCAAATATCAAAATTTACACGGCCACAGTAAATTCGGATTTGACACTTTGCATAGTCTATTTTTGTATGCCAAGTATCTATTCAGAGACAGAGAGCGAACTGTTTGCTATTTACTCGAAGAAAAGGAGTATGACAGCTGAGAGCTATCACGGAACTCTGGATATTTAGCCGAATTCTCTCGACTGAGATAGAATGTGACACAAGGCCGGGCTTGATGTGGCAAACCTGAACGTCGACATTTAAGCCAAGGGTCAAAATTTATCCAGTCAACGCACTCGGGTTCCACGAACTTTATCATGTTTATTTTTCTCAGCCAGCTGCGACACACTCTGTCGGAAGACAGGGGGTTTGGCAGTTGCGAATTCTCTCTGAACTTTAGATATTTACCCAAATTTTCCCCGCATAGATATGGTGGGAAATGAAGTCGGGTTTAACGTGGAGAAACCAAGCACGTGCACTCGAGCTAAGTGTCAAAATTTAGTCAGCTCCCGCAACCGCGAATCAGGCGCGTTGCAATGTCTATTTTTCTCAGACTAGTCTTCATATAGTGTCGTCGTCTGCCAGAAGATCTCTCGTAACTCCGTTTATTTACCCAAAATCTCCCCACTGAGACAAGATAAGACACAAGGTCGATAATAACGTAGGAAACCCGTGTGCATACGGTCGGTGGTAGTTCGTTTGTTGTCTTATTTACACCACAAAATGCTCCCTTTGAGATTTTTTTTATTTATCTTTAATGTTTCATTTTATTTCTTATTATTTACCTTCTCATATCCATTGCAAATGTGTCACGTACTAAACTTTGTAATTATTTCGTCCTGGGTCTACTGCTTGTTTTTCTATATATTTTCTTTTTCTATAACTCATACGTGTATGTTCAACGATTTCTGACGATGTTAGTACTTTAAAGATATCATACAGAACTTGCATAGGTTCTCCCTTTCTCACATTTCTTTTTTTTAGTAAATATTTTCTTTTGTTGAATACAGTAGCGTTTGTATTTTCACTTTTTTCTTTTCACTATATGAATCATTTTTTCCAATTCCTGACCGTAAAACGCCTTCGTCCAACATTTCTTTTCCACTTTATCCTCTGAAAAACACTTTTTCGACAATTTTAAAAGCATTGTGGCCTTTGTGATATTCCTTCTTATTCTTTATTGACTTGTTAACAACTTGTCAAAAACCGATTTAATTTTTCTTGGAAACCTCTGCTCTACCGGTGAGATTGCTGCGGGTTTTTGGGATTCGGCGTTATCCGGTAAAATATAAAAATGTAATTAGTGCTTCTTCACGTCCTTTTCCTTGCTTGTTTTTTAAAAGCTCTCTTAAATGTACCCACAAATCTTTCAGCTTCTCCGTTTGATGTTATGTGATACGGTGCGGTAGTATTATGTTCATTCAAGAAGTTCAAAAAAAATTAAATTAGTAAACAGGGAATTATGAACTGTTATCCCAGATTATGGCCTCCAGAAAACCATATCGTGCAAACAGTTAATGTAAAAACTTCACTGTAACCATAGAAGTTGTTTCTTTGCACATAGCAAAGCTATCCACTTCTCTGAAACAATGCGATCCGTTTATTGGACGTGTAAGATCTATGTACAATATTGACCACTGGGTATCTGCCTTTGGCCAAGGTTGCAATATCGTGGTAGATTATTTTGCTGCCAGTGTACCACCTCTGCAGGCTTATACTTTTTTTGTTCAATGTCCTGATTCATTTTAGTCTAGTATACATAGCTTCTCATAAGCGATTCCATCATTGAAATTCCTGGATGTCTACAAGAAAACTCATCTAATATCCGCTTTTGTAATATAATATGTATTAGTAATCTTTGTGCAGGTATTACATTTCCATCACATAGCGAGGAAGCGTTCAGGTCTGGATTTCATTCTAACAATAGGTTTTCTTTGTTTTAGTCTTTTATTTTATTTTAGACATAAACATATCCTGTTCTGCTTTTACTTTTATATCTTCAAGTGTAACGTGTAGTTTGCGTATTATTTCTATTTCACTTTTTAAAGCTACGATCACAGCATTCTCAAATGGTTCAGAATTTTTGGGTATCAATCTTGGGATGGTTGATATTCCACCATAAAATCGTGATTTAATAAGATAGCACGCCAGGATTGTAATCAGTTCGCTGTATGCGTAGGACTTCTTTTTTACGAACTAAAAATTAATAATTGATGTTTGTGATTTGTCAAAACAAAAAATCGTTGTGAAATGTTTTCACTGCAAAGTCAGCTAAGGCTTGCCCACCGCATCGGGACTGAAAGAAAGTGTAGAATTTTCCGATTCCTTTTTAATTATTTTAATTGACTTTTTGTTTTCGTTCCTGGAGTTGCAGTTTTTGTTGCTGTTGTTTTCCCTTATTTAAGAATACCTGTTATTTCAGGTTTTAATTTCTTATCCTCACTGTTATTATGTGCGTCGCCATGAAAAAGAGTATTTTTAATTTTCATGGGATTTGATCCCTCGTCGACACTGTTATAACTCGCTACTAACGGTTATAAGATTATACCTCGACTGACTCCAACAGTACTCTCACGAACACTATTTCCAACTCTATCAGAAATCTTTCAGAACTCTTACTTGGAACTAAGTTTGAGTTCTTTATTTAAAACGTCTTGCCTAGTTCATTTGTGTTACCGGGGCTGGGGGGGGGGGGGATACTTGCTTCACAGAAATGTCCCTAATACAATAGAATTATGAGATTGAATAAAATTCAGAGATATGAATCATTGTGCTTTTCGGGCTAAAGTTTCTACTGATATGAATTGAAAATTTTGTATTGATGAATCAATTGCTAGGTCTGCTGCTAGAGAAGGTGATTCACTGATTTGTGCTTCTTTATTTTTCACATAATGTATCATGTGAATTTATAAGTTTACCATTCGTTCATGCATGAATTTTGTTACCACATTTGATGAAATGCCTCTGTTCTGTACTTTCAAATAAAATCTAAACACTTATCTGCAATGATATCTGTCGTGACCTAGTAATTGGGCTTCCAACATGTTCACACAGATGTAACGTACGTTTCCTGTGTCTATTCGATGAATATCTTCAAGCTAATTGTTTTGAGATGCCTAAATTTTAAGAATGTAAGCGGAATTTTAGATTGGCAGCAAGGTCTCATGATTTTACGTTTGAATTAACTAGATGTAATCGTAACTTCTATGCATATATTTTCTTCTCTTGTCCTTCTAGCTCGTGGAAATAATTCTCTTTCAGCTTTTTGTTTACCAGCTAGTTTTGATTTTCAAAAATGTCAAAGCAGTGTCAGTTGTTATCCGGTATTGTTCTCTCTTCACATATTCTCTCACAACGAGAAACCTCTTGCGTCTTAGTAGCTTTATTGTCTAGTTTGAAGTGAAATGATTAATAACAGTCCTGATCGAATAAAAAAATCTGATTAGTTTTCATAATTTCCTGATTCCGAAATGCAAGAGAATAAACATAGTTTTTCCTTATCCAATATTTTGTAAGTTTAAATATAATTATGTTATTTAATTCTATAATATATTTATCGAAACACTTACACCAGTTCAAAACTAGAACACGCACAGTTTCTTCCATGGAGTCGAGTCCGTCTTATTTCCTACGTGCTCGAAACGTAAGAAGGAAAATTTATCTCAATAATTGTCGCTTTGCGGAAAATATTTCAGTAAAGGTGAAAAACTTTAATCTTGACCTTTTTAAACAACTCATCAATTGTTATTAAACTTCATTCTAGTTCTAACTTTACCTTCTACTTTTTAGTCTACTCATATTGCAAAGTTCAGTAATCATTACCATTTTCCCTGTAACCCTCTATCTCGACAGGCACTCGACCCTTGTTAAGGTTAATATTTATTTATGATATAGTAAAATACATTAATGCAGACATCTCACTGTTGTAAAGTAGATTGCCTCATGTGTCACGGTTCCGAGATCTTTAGGATCAAACGTGAACGGCAAAACACTTACATCGACCATAACGTGGAAAATCTATCTAATTAAACTCGTATCAGGTGCATAAACCATGTAAAATTTTGTATTGCTATCATATATGGCTTGAAACTGACCAATAATCAGTTGTTAGCATCCAAAAACCTTTACCGGTTCTTTTGAGAAATCAAATATTTTTAACACTGAAACACTTTTCCAACAAAAGAAAAGTCGCAAATCTATAACTTCTCTATTGTTGAATCCAGAGCAAATGTTCTGACGATTAAAATTTCTTATTCACAGCAATTCAATAATTTATAGCTAGAACTCAACGTACATTGAACATAGGTTTGAATCATTCTCAGTCCCTTCGAGTTGTTTTAGTAAGTTCTAATGAGCATCTTTACAGAACATAAGCCCGATATGATATTTTCCTGATGAGTAGAATCTTAATAATTTCAAGTCTAGCCTCGAAATTATCTCTCATACATATCCTCATGGTCTGTATTTATCTCATTTTTGTACATCTAAACAATCTCATTCAGTAACTCTCTACTTTGAGTGACTGCTAGGTCTTGCATTGGATGAACACTTAGGAAAAAAATCCTTAAACTTGTGTGCCACTGGCAAAACAGCAGATAGCTTACCACTATATTAAAGGCTAAACAAACATTCTAATGTATTGTGATCATGGTAAACTACACCACGACGCTTTAATTATACTTGCCAGAAAATAAATTATATATAATAAAATCAATATATTAAAGGTAAATAAATAAATAACTAATTTAAAAAAAATAAGGAAGTACTAATTACATTAATGGGTGCCTTATGGAATAAATGTTTATTTTCTCCTATTGTGAACATTATTATGACCATTGGAAATTAACAGAATATTTTACGGATAGAACAAAATAGGTGAAAGAAAAGAATTTACAAACATGCTTTGTTCTCGGTGACAGGTTATCGTCATACATAAACGAGTTATTACACAACCTAGGTTTCTACCTTTTCGGTGTCTTCAGACGATTTATAATAACTGATTTTACCGTTTTTTGAAACTTTCACGTAACAGGTATTATTTTTTATGAACGCGCCACTTTCAAAATAAGGAGAATTTAGAACATTTTCATCCATGATAGTGTGATTTTAATAGGTATTTGTTGGTATGGTTACACTTGGTCATAATTTCTGTTCTTTCATTTACTAATTTATTTTTGTTTAGGAATAACACATTAGCTAACGTTTCTTCTTGACACAGTGTACATATTTTGTCACCGTTGGCATGACTGTTTTTATTATACTTCACGTTATATCTGGGTTTTTTCCATTTGTTACTTTCAATTTGCATACGTGGCTAGCTAATTTTGTACAATTTTTTAAAGTTTTTTTAAATGTAGACCTATGATTATTCCATCTAATCCTAAAAGTGTCTATGTTTGATCCCAATTATGTTTTGTTTTGACCATTTAAATAAAACTGCTTAAAGTCAAAAGATAAAAATTTTAACCAGAAAATCTTTCTGAATAATTAAAAACCACAAAGAAGATTTCCCTAATAGCCCTCATACCGGCTTATATATCCAACAAAAACAGACGTGGGCAAAATAAGCAATCAAATATTTAAAAAGAAATATTTGTAATTGACAGAGTATTGCTACCCAAGCCAACCAGTGGAAAAAAGACAGGTGATTGTATTTCCTGGTTCCAAAAAATACAATACAAAATGTATATACTTTCATAAAATATGACATTCAAAACTATCAATATTTTAAAAAAGGTTTAATGGAAGCGCTAAATTTCGCTAAATCGTACATAGATATATCATCCGAACATCTATATATAATTTTACATTGCCGCAAATCAATACTTTTCCACAATGGTAAAACATGGATAAAAATCTGATGTTCTACAAGGCCTTACAACGGAGCAGAGATTTCAGAATTGAAGGAAATATAAATCGTAAATAAAATCAATGAAATAATCTACATAGACAAATACGGATTATACAGAGACGACGTATAATGATAGCATCGGATAACAAAGGCGGAAATTAGAAAATTAGGAAAACCTTTAACAAACTTTTCAAACAACTATATTTTAAAATAAGAATTGAAACAAATAGACAAGTAGCCCTATATTTACATATAGAATTAAATTAAAATTGCAATATTTCTCTATATATGAAAGGAGAAGTAAATTTAAAATACATAAACACAAGATCTAACCATCCCAAAAACATAATCAAGCACATCCATAAAGAAATAGAGCGCAGGTTATAAAAAAATTCGTCCATCAAAAGAATATTTGATGAAAAGAAACAAAAATATTATGAAGATGCCCTAAGAAAACCAGGCCCTAAGAACATTTTAGAATACAATCCTTAACCAAGGAGACAGACACAAAATAATAATAGAAATAGAAACGTTATCTGATTCAATCCACCTTTTAACTTAAAAGTAAAAACCAAAATAGGAAAGTATTTTTTAAACTGATCGATAAATAATTTCCAAAAAGCTCAGAATTAAAAAAATTTTTAATAGAAATACAAACAAACTGAGTTGTAGCTGTAACAAATTCATTAATAATGAACGTAACTGTAAAGACTAACATTAATGCCCACTTCAAGGATTATGTAATACAAATGAATTTAGTTACAAACAGAAATTACATGACTTAAATGGTTAAAAGAAAACATATTTGGGATCAACCAAAAAATATTTTAAAACTTGATGGAATAATCATAGGTTTACATTTAAACACAAATTTAAAAATTGTACAAAATTAGCTACCCATGTATGGAAATTAAAATTAAAACATGAAAAAGACCCAGACATAATGTGGAGTATAATAAAAACAACTAAGCCTTTAAACGGTGACAAAATATGTAGACTGTGCCAAGACGAATAGGTATTATTTTATTCCCAAACAAAAATGAATTAGTAAACTAAAAAAGAGAAATTATGATCAAGTGTAGCCATACCAACAAATATCTGTTAGGATCATACAATCAAGAATGAAAGTATTCTAACTTTCCCTAATTTAAAAAATTGCGTATTCATAAAAATTTCCTGTTCCTGTTATTATAAATTGCCTGAAGTCAACTAAAAACTAAAAATCTTGGTTGCGTAAAAACTCTTTTACAAATTGAAAAGATTCAAAAGTTGTGCAGTATTGACCATTTTTAATAAAGTTATGAACTGGCCGAATTTAATTAGGACTAAAAACTAAATATTTAAATAATTCATATATATATATATATATATATATATATATATATATACAGAAATTTCCCGTGATTTACGAAATGGATTAAAACTCGAAATATTTTTATGTACTTGCTTGAACATTATTTTTTATAGATACTCATATTTGGGTAGATAGTGTGCTTTTAATGAAACACTATATATATATTTAATCATTACACCCCGAGCAAGCCAGAAATGCCACTGATGTGCGGGGGGCTACATAACTGTAAAAAGATTAATTAGAAAAGAGTGAGGAGTACAATAGAAACCTGATAATGCAGATGCGATGACAGATACGTAGTGGAGAGAAAGGGAAGGTTATACGGTGTTGGGGAGAGAGCTAGAGTCCAGTGGTTAGTAGATGAGTATTGACTTTGCATTTAAATTTCTGGAGGTTGTAGTCGTCAGCAAAGCAAGAATACGGGAGCGAGTTCCACGTGCGGGAAGTGCGAGAGAAAAAGCTGAAGGAGTAGAATTGTCGTCTGCATTTGGCTAACCTGACTGTGAATGGGAGGCATGAGAGGTTGCCTGTAATGGTCTTAGACAAATTGAAGTTGACAAGCCACTTCTTGCCCCAGTTCACCACAGAGTGTAGATCCCGCTCAAGGTCAGCAGCGAGATTATGTCTGTCCGCCACAATAGGTTTCTTACTGGTGCGGGAGTATATTGTAGTGTCATCTGTGTAGATGCCTACTTGGGACTTGATCTCATCTGGGAGGTCGTTGATGAAAATAAGGAAGAGCGTCGGGCCCAGGATAGAGCCCTGTGGGACACCAGCATTCGAGCTGTCACGCCCATTCAAAACGACCTTCATTTTGCGGTTATTTAAAAAAGATTGGATTAGCTCAAGCAGGCGACCGGTAATACCATAACCCCGTAGCTTGCATAGGAGGCCAGAGTGCCAAACCCTGTCGAAAGCCTTGGAGATGTCCAGAGTAACCGCGCGAGCCTCGTCAGACTCATCAAGGTCCTGGTTCATGTACTCCGTTACGGTTGTTAGCAAGTCGGCCGTGGACCTGGCAAAGCGGAAACCATATTGCCTGTCAGAGAAGAGTTTGTGAGATGATGAACTATTTCAGCATTGATTATGGCCTCGAATACTTTCCCGAATATCGGTAGAAAACTGATAGGGCAATAGTTGGATTGGTCCGAGAGTTCACCACAATTCTTAAATACAGGAACGACTGAAGAGAACATCCAGCATTCAGGAAAGCAGGAAGCAGAAAGTCAGTAGTTAAACAGTTTAGAGAGGACAGGGGAAAGTTCAGGGGCACACCTCTTAAGGACTATCACCGTGATTCCATCGTCTCCACTCGCCTTATGGAGGTCGAGTTTTGAAATTACTTCGGATACTACTGTCGGGATAATATATACGTCGTGCAGTTTGGCCTCAATTCTAATAGGGAAGTCGGGTGGGTGTACTCCGGACGAGTCCAATGTGGAGTTGGATGAGAATCTGCGCGCAAAGCACTCAACTTTGTCCGCAGATGACGTGAGAACCTCAAATTCATGTATTAAAGCAGGTATTGAGGATTTCCTATTGCTGAGCACTAGTTTGCAAATCCTCCAATAGTCCTTGCAGCCGAACTTGCGGTCAGCTATGCGCTGTCGCATTCTCTCAGCAAACAACTTTTTGGCGTCATTTAGTGTTCTCTTGCACTCATTGCGAGCAGATATGAACAGGCGCCTATTGTGATCAGATGACTGTCTCCGGAATCGATGGAAGTAATGGTTCCTGTGGGCAATGGCGGCTGAGCAGGCCGGAGAGAACCACGGAGAGGAATGAGGTTTTAAGCAATACTTCATGAAGGCATTATTGCCAGCCTTCACCCATACCGAGACCTCAGACGCGCAGTCATCAACTGATAGGTCGAACACTTCCCCCAAGGGACGTCCCAGAGGAAATTGCGAAAGGCATCCCAGTCAGCTTTTTGGTAGAGGTAGGAGGTCCTATAGGTAGGGGGCTCCTGGGGGAAGTGAGATTGGAAAGAAATACTTAGAGAGACTACAGCGGAGTTGCCGAGAGGGCAAAGCTGCGAGTCTCGACATGCGTCAGGCGCAGAGGTGAAACATATATCTAGTAGTGAGGAATGACCCGAGGGAGTGCTTGGGAAGCGAGTGGGGAAGTCCACCACTTGCATAAGGGATTGGGAAATAGCGAAATTCATGGCGTGAATGCCCGCTGGATCAGTAAGATTGTTTTCAAGCCACTCAGAGTGATGGGCATTGAGATCTCCAAATACAAATATGTGGGCGAATGGGTGATAGAAATAGCCTTATCTTTGTCGTCTGCAATGCTATCTAGTAGGGAGCAGTCAGGAGAGGAAGGAGAACGGTAAAGAAAGAATAGGTAACTAACCGAATTGAGGAGAGACAGGCGGAGACATATGTATTGGTGGTCAGTAGATTCGAGTGAAGTCACCCTAGCTATGGGGAGGTGTTCGCTGACGTAGACACCCAGCCCATGCATGTGGAGAGTGGAATCCTTCCTTAAGAGGGGAAGATAACCAGGGATGGAGAGGTCAGAGGAGGGAATAGCTGAGTTGATGTTAGTTTCGCAGAGCGCAAGGATGTCAGGGGACTTTTCATGCAGGAACGCTTCTACACTAGGAAAGTTAGTACGAATGCCCCGGATATTAGTGAAAGAAAGGTTAATGGGTTTAGGTGGATTGAATTTAACTGGTTTAGGGTCGTTTCTGATTTGTTTCGTCATGTTTTTGTTTATAGAAAGGGACCTAGGGTAGAGGATACAGGCGGTCATTATCCACGATCTGTGCTGAGAGGGAAACTGGCTAGGGCTGCAACAAGGTGTGGCCTCAGGGTTGCCCACCGAAAGCGCTTGCAGGGAAACCTATCCATGCGCGACATGGCACTACAAGAACCCCGATATTATACAACTGTTGATCAGAGCAGCCGCTCCTGACGCTACGCAAGAGTTAGAGCTTCTAATTACCAGTCGGAAGCAGCAACCTGGAAACTGCCAACCCGGTACCCTCACAGTGATGAGCCGTTGCCACCAACCGGCCAGATCGCAGGAAACTCACTGAAGCACCAATACCAAGGTCTGAAGAGAGAGAAGAGAAAGCCGGAAACCACATGCTAAACAGGAAACAAGGGGCAAGCCTCTACTCCTGTTCAATAGTCATGGGAGGAGTATGGACCCGACCGGACGATAGTGTGATTTATCTACTCCTATTTAAAAAAAAATCCAAGGGTGCAGAGTTAACTAAGTTTTAAAGTCCAAATGAAGCATGAACTCCAAAAAGTGAGAAAAGAAGGAAAAAATACAGATTTAAGAAACAATTCATATATACCGCGCAGTTTCACACAGGAAATTTGAATTAAGAAAGTTCCACTATCTTCAACTCTTGCTTTTCCCAAAAATTAACATCGAGTTAAGCTGCTTGGTAAATTTGAATTTGAAGAACAGACCATAGAGATATCACAGGGGAGGGGTAACAAGTGACTGCTGATACCTTGGCCAGGATAGCTTTGCATAACAGAATAAATAAATTAAAAAACGCAATTTTTTTTACAAATGAAGCATGAAACGCCATAAAGTGAGAAAAATAAAGGAAAAAAAATACAGATTTAAGAAACAATTCATACATGACACGCAGTTTCATACAGGAAATTTGAATTAAGAAAGTTCCACTATCTTCAACTCTTGCTTTTCCCAAAAATTAACATCGTGTTAAGCTGCTTGGTAAATTTGAACTTGAAGAACAGACCATAGAGATATCACAGGGGAGGGGTAACAAGTGACTGCTGATACCTTAGCCAGGATAGCTTCGCATAACAGAATAAATAAATAAATAAAAATAAATGTATGTGTGTGTGTGTGTGTGTGTGTGTATTTATGTATTTACGCGTATGTCCCACTCAGAGAAGAACTCACATATTTCTACGCAAGGAAGAGAATAAAACGGAACAAAAATATCGGGTCTTACATATAATATGGAAATTTTTCTTTGTTTCATTAGAAGTTATATATTTTCAAAAGGAAACGGTGCTATTGGCTTGTGTGCTGCTCCATATCGCAGCTGGATATATTACTCACCTTGTGAGTCTTGTCACCAGGAAAATGAGTGACTGACTGCCACTTTCGTTATTCTATGAAGTGACGTCACTAAGCGGCACTCACATGACTCATGCGACTTCATTACCACCGAATGAAGATATTGACATTTTTGTAACCTACAACATATAAATAATGTAAAACAATGTTTTTGTATGGCAGATGTACTCCAAGTTGAAATATGAGTAAATATCTTAGTGTCGGCTATCACTAAGGATAATCTCACTGGCTGGCAATTTGATTTCAGGTTTACTTGAGACACTGTCCATATGGTCTATTTTCCTCTGTTGTTTTTATGACCTTCAATGGGGTTACAAGTAATCTTTTACTTCTGAAATGCCACATAATTCTTCCATTAAGAAGTCATCCGTAACAAGTTAACAACTCCTCGAGTTAACTATCACAACAGGCCTCAAGTGAAATGACTATATAGAAACCATAGCTAAATCTGCTGCTCAGAAAGTCGGTTCTTCTGTGTAGGGCCATGAAGTTTTTCCCGTCTGAATCAATCCTTCACATATAAAAATCTACCATTCGCCCGTGCATTGAATACTGTTGCCATATCTGGTCGGGTGCTCCTGCTATCCACCTAGGTATCATTGACAAAATCTAATGGAGAATCTGTAATATGATCGATCCCGACTTGGCAGTTCGGATACAGTCACTTTCGCACCGGGGTAATGTGGCTTCCTATGAATCTTCTAGAAATACTTTGACGGCTTCTACTCCGATGAACTTAGCTCCCTGATGCCCCCTATCCACCTAGGTATCCTTGACAAAATCTAATGGAGAATCTGTAATGTGATCGATCCCGACTTGGCAATTCGGATACAGTCACTTTCGCACCGGGGTAATGTGGCTGCCTATGTATCTTCTAGAAATACTTTGACGGCTTCTGCTCCGATGAACTTAGCTCCCTGATGCCCCCTATATATTAATTTACTCGAGCCACAAGATTAGCAACTAGGTCTCACCCTTTTACTGTGAAACTAATAAATTGTAAATGCAAATTCTACTCCATCAGCTTCTTTATTCGCACGTCCTGCCTGTGGAATTCTCTTCTGTTTACTTGCTTCCCAGACAGCTACAATCTCCAAGAATTTATATGTAAAGTCAATAGTCATCTCCTGTCTCACTAACATGCATCCTCTTTTTCATGTTCTTTTCTCCGTCCGCTCCATTCTCATCAGTATTCTCATCCTTCTGTTACCCACTTCCTGACACCCCCTATAATCGTTTTCCTCACTGTCCTCCTATGTAACCTTCTGCAAAACAGTTGCAGTAAAATGCTTCGCTTGGGGCGATATGATTATAAAAAAGTCATTGTTCCTAAGAGTGTCACAAAATCAAGATTTCTAACAAATCTTTGTTCCATAATGTCATTTTATGAGATAGCGTTTTATCCTAATGCACCAAAATAGACAACGTAATGATTCAACGCTAAACAAACTTTAGTAGACTGAACAATCGTTTTTGAAAAAGCAGGACCTCAGGATAGGCAACAAAATAATTTTTTCTTTCTCCCAAACATCCTCTTTAATACCGAGTCGTATACCGACGCGAACCACATTTACATGAGTGCTTCTTCAGTACTATTCTACAAGTGTAATGAAGCGACTCTTTTGACAATGATGAGGTTGGAGCTAGGTTCACGATTATTGGAAATCATTGATGTCTTGTCTAGTATAGAAGACTATCGTATTCAATATGATACAATATGTATTTGCTAGTATGTAATAGATATATTTAAAGAATTGTCAAGATGTTGCGAAATAGTAAAAATCATGCTAGTAACATCGTGTCTTATCTTCGACTAGTGACGCATATTGCAAAAGGTTCATGGCATTCCGAGAATCATGTTCTGAGGTTCTTTTGGTTCAATCACACACACACACACACACACACACACACACACACACACTGACTTTGTGGAATTTTAGACACCGGATTGGAGAAACACAACACTTGTTGGACTGAATTTGTCGTTGGTGCTTCGATATGGACAACAGTTGTCAAATGAAAATGTTTGCCCTGTTTATAATTGATACATTTGAATGCATTTTGAATGGTGACAAGAGTATGAAAAGTTTCATGGCATTACGATTCTGCTAATTTGTTTTTTCTACTAGATAAATAGATAATGAGCGAATGAGCAAATGAGAGAAAGAGAGAGAGAGAGAGAGAGAGAGATGTGTGTGGACTTTTGAAACGTCTACTTGTCATTTAGAAGAATCACTATACAAGTTGGACAGGCTTTTTGGTGGTGTTTCGATATGGACAACAGTGATCAAATGAGATTTGCACTCTGGGCATAACTGACACATTCACAGACAACAATTGAAGACCTTACGGAGTTTATAGTACAGCAAATAAAAATTGGACATTCGTGCTTCTAGTCAGACTTCTCTTTACATCACAAAACTTTTGTATACTACTTCAATGCTGTCATGAGAACACCCTAGAAAGAAACTAATACAGGGTGCCGATATAGTATGTAGCATACCTTTTGAATGTAGCCTACAAATTTCTGTCACTAGTATATTATGTCAGTCAGTAAATGCCATACATTGGGCGATCATTTTTCGAAATACACACGTATGACTGGGTAGAAGATTATAAAGTAGTAAGTTGTCATAGCTTTCTGCAGTAGACTGGTTGCCAGCCAAGGCTACAGAACTAAATCTGTTCTATTATTTAACATATAACTGGAGGGAAGAGACAGATTAATACCTTTCCCAAGGTATTTGTGCGTAAGTGAATGCAAGGAATTTAACTGGAATTCGACATATTATGCAGCTTACCTTAAAGAGCGTATTATAGGGAAGTATGTTGACTGTCTGGTAAGGGTTAATGTTATGGTTAGGGTTAGGGAAAATAATTAAAATAAATAGCCGAATATTTATATTCATTAAAATACTTTCACTGGGGTAGGACATATGCAAACAGGCTAGACACATATTAAACCAGAATCAAACAGGAATCACACATACAATACTGTCACCGAATATTGTACAGTACTGTTCGACAATGGGGACATGTTTGTATTTATAAAAGTGACTGCTTTTTCAAGTCTGCTCTGCATTGAACACGTATGGGATATGATGAGAAAACGGCTACTCGCTTAGTCCCCGTAAATCTCTTGCTGTAGTACATAAAATAGTTGTATGAAGTATGGAAAGATCTGTACAGAATCGTATTCACAATCTTGGTAAGTAATGTGAAAATAGAGAACTATGTCAACCCCGTAGAAGTATATACTTTTTTGATGATTGTTTCCATTAGGGGCCGGTTGAGAGAGTGAGGCATAGGAGACGCCATGTGTTACACCCTATAAGACTAGCGTCATCCACACTGATGGTAGTATTTAACATGGTTACTCTGAGTAAAAATCATAATTTGGTATCTGTCTTGTTATGGATAGTTATCTGTCATCCTGCAATGTGATTCAGCTATTGTTTCTCTATTAGAATTTATCAATATGTTTTTTTTTATTATGTACTGCAATGTTATGATGGTATCGCTTGGAATTAAATTTTCATTATTCTGAAAGCTCGCAATTTGCCTTATTTGGTCGTTATGTAGCATTAAATAATTTATTTTTCGAGGTAATGTGATCATTTTACTCCTAACTCTGATGTCGACTGATATTTTGTTTCGTAATAATCTCTAGAGTAATCATTTATTTTAAATTTTAATGAGTATTTCATATCAATCTGAGAGTACCATTATATATAATATTCACTTTCAAACTGATGTCGCGACTGATTTTATTATTATCACAGCCTTTCCATTGTGGTTTCTGTTTTCTTCATATGCCCGGCTATACAAATACACTTCAAATAATTCTTCATATGCCCGGCTATACAAATACACTTCAAATAATTCTTCATATGCCCGGCTATACAAATACACTTCAAATAATTCTTCATATGCCCGTCTATACAAATACACTTCAAATAATTCTTCATATGCCCGGCTATACAAATACACTTCAAATAATTCTTCATATGCCCGGCTATACAAATACACTTCAAATAATTCTTCATATGCCCGTCTATACAAATAAACTTCAAATAATTCTTCATATGCC
Source organism: Ascarosepion bandense (assembly GCA_037127315.1). NCBI lineage: Eukaryota > Metazoa > Mollusca > Cephalopoda > Sepiida > Sepiidae > Ascarosepion > Ascarosepion bandense. Next base: position 1,015,335 of record JBBBDQ010001758.1, read on the forward strand.
CGGCTATACAAATACACTTCAAATAATTCTTCATATGCCCGGCTATACAAATACACTTCAAATAATTCTTCATATGCCCGTCTATACAAATACACTTCAAATAATTCTTCATATGCCCGGCTATACAAATACACTTCAAATAATTCTTCATATGCCCGGCTATACAAATACACTTCAAATAATTCTTCATATGCCCGGCTATACAAATACACTTCAAATAATTCTTCATATGCCCTGGCTATACAAATACACTTCAAATAATTCTTCATATGCCCGGCTATACAAATACACTTCAAATAATTAAAAGATGAATCGTTTATTTAATCTACAGATTCAATTTAATATTTCCTGAAATTTAGAGGATAAACACCTGAAGAACCTTGAACACGAAGCGTCCTAACTGTCGTTATAATGACAATGATGAGTACATTAGTCCAAATATAAGCAATGTAAATAATGATAGATCCTGATCCAAGTCGAACAGAAGCTGTAAGAATGGTTTTATGATTTTCGCATAAAGTGGAGAGTTTTTTTTAAAATATTCGGATCGGTAGAACTACAAATATTATAGCTTTTGATATATGTTTATATTTCAGACACGCAGCTGTTCTCATCTCTACTGGCATTTTCCTGACTTTTCGGATGTTCTACCATCCAGTTTTCTTCAGTGGATATTAGTTGGAATGTCAAGGAAGAATTTATTTAGTCTCTCTTGGTAGATTGTTTCAATTTCCCCATGGACTATATAAGACGTTCGCTTCAAAGTTCCAACTAGTATCACTGAAAGAAGACAGGAGAGTACATACGCCTAAACGTCGTGAAAATGGCAATAGAAATGAGAACAACTGCCCCAGCAGTGTAAATATTATTAATTAAACTGCTGTATTTGCATGAAAATACATAATGTCATTTCTTTTCAATTAACGTTTTTTGTGAATATTTGTTTGGACGTACAGGTAAAATATTCTGTATTCATTTTCATGTTAACACGTTTGTAAAATAAAATTGAATCTAAAAAAATATTTCAACATGTTTTATGTCTCCTAGCAGCTTAGAGATTTAGTAATTGTTTGAACATAATTTCATATTTTAATTGAAAAATTATCGGATGTATCAGACTATATAAATGTGTTTAGAAGTGATTGCTACAGCATTGAATATCAAGAAAAGATTTCTTAACGATACTGACTTGAAAGAACCTCATTTAAACAAAATTTTTAAATGAAATACTCGATGCTAACTAATAAAAAATTTTTGCATAAACGATTCTGAACTCTTCTAAGAGGTGTTTAAAGTGTCGTTCAGATTTATCTCTGTGGAAATAGTCGTACTGATCTAACAAAAGAATACAGCTTTCAAAATTTGGACTACTTAGGTTTCAAGAAAAATAAAACTTGAACAACTCGATTAAACACACTTAGTAAAAAGCTTGTGAAAAACCAGATACATTTTCCTGATGAACTGATAACAGAAATGTAACGAAGTTTTTAAACAAATTTACATAGATTTGAATTCAGAATCTTGCATCTTCTAGAATGGCTGGCAACTGAAGTAATAAAGCTCAGTTTATCCTGTTCATTTAGAGAAGAACTATTTCAAAATGTATATGACCATTTACGCTCTTACCCGCCGATTGCGCGCTATGGAGAAAAAGTAGACTTTATAAACAGTAACTCCTAACAACAACGTATGCATCGTTCATTCATTAATGAATAGGAACACTCTCGCTTACTGGCGTGTGCTTACAGTGTGTATATAACACGGTAAAATCATCTTTTTTCCAGCCAACGCTCACAGCTTCCAGCCTGATGTCGATTCGGTTGGGTTTCAATCCTGGATAGAAGCAATCGCTTGTCTAATTCTATTCATGAGCAGTGGTACAGCAAAACAGGACTGTCTGCGGATGACTATATATATATCTATATAAAGGTTGCTTTTATTTTTACCACACACACACACACACACACACACACACACACACATCTGCGGATGACTATATATATATCTATATAAAGGTTGCTTTTATTTTTACCACACACACACACACACACACACACACAAACACACATCTGCGGATGACTATATATATATCTATATAAAGGTTGCTTTTATTTTTACCACATACACACACACACACACACACACACACACACACATCTGCGGATGACTATATATATATCTATATAAAGGTTGCTTTTATTTTTACCACCACACACACACACACACACACACACACACACACACACATCTGCGGATGACTATATATATATCTATATAAAGGTTGCTTTTATTTTTACCACACACACACACACACACACACACAAACACACATCTGCGGATGACTATATATATATCTATATAAAGGTTGCTTTTATTTTTACCACACACACACACACACACACACACACACACACAAACACACATCTGCGGATGACTATATATATATCTATATAAAGGTTGCTTTTATTTTTACCACACACACACACACACACACACACACACACACACACACACAAACACACACACCCACACACACATCTGCGGATGACTATATATATATCTATATAAAGGTTGCTTTTATTTTTACCACACACACACACACACACACAAATTACATAAAGCACAGATGACTCCATGACTCCAATAATGAAAACACTTTTGTGATAAGAGACGCATGAAAGTAGAGCGGAAAAGGAGAAAAAACAAGCTATAAGACGTGTCGGGGAAAGGATTGGAGTCAAGGAGATAAGAAATTATAATTGACGTTGCATTTAATCTCTTGAAGATTGTAGATAGCAGGAAAGCGTGTATACAGAAGGGAGTTCCACAGGCATAAAGTGTTAGAAAAGAAGCTGTTAGAATAGAAGTTGAGGTTGCATTTGATTGTTGTAACTGTAAAAGAGTGAGACCTAATTGCCAGTCCAGTACCTTGGGTAAATTTCTGAAGAGAATAACCTGGGAGCTAAGCTCCTCAGAGCAGAAGCAGTGAAAATATTTGTAGAAGCTACATAAGGAAGTTACATCTCGTCGATGAAAAAGTGACTTGAGTCGAATTGCCAGGTCGTGGACAATTACATTGCAGATTCTTACATAGATTTCGTCTACAACACGAAGATGAATAAAAGTGGCCCACCAATAGATGTGACAGCAGTATTAAATGCACAGGCGGATGGTAGGTGTGCATATCCGTAAGATGAATTCAGACGAGAAAAAACTTCCTGGACCTACACTGTGACCCAACCTTCCTAGCAGTAGATTTAGGTATTGATTCAATGTAGTCGTTCTATACAAGTACAGTTTTGAGAGTGAGGCCGAGGAGGCGCACTCTATTGCTTTAAGAGAGACATTTGTGCACTTAGATTCATTTTTCTATGTAATTTATTCTAAATGATAATTATATTTTTTCATTACATGTTTCTTTGTTTTATTTACAAAAAATACGTAGCAGTAGCAAACCAGTGGACATATATTTATTTATCTGCTATCAAGTAATATATGTACGCATTACTTTTCATTAATGAATTGAGTTCACTAGTTACTGGCATGTGTATACACCGCATATATATAACACCCTAAAAATTTCCTCTTTTCATTACAAGCGCCGATGGCTTAGGGTGTAGGTAATTCGAATGACACCAAATCGGTAGAGTTTCGGTGCTGGTTAGAAATAAAGGGATGTATAGCCACAATAATGAGTTGCGAAACAGGCTTGTATGTGTATGACTTATATATATATATATATATATATATATATATATAGATATGCTTCTGTGTGTGTAAGTAGAGGGTGAGCGTGAGTCTAAAATCGTGTATATACAAAAATTAAATTCATTTTTCTATGTAATAGAAATGATAATCACATATTTTTATTATATGTAAATGTTTAATCGTCTTATCTACAAAACATACGTAACAGCAAACCAGAGAGCATATATTTGTTTATCTACTATCAAATAATGTGACACTATTTTGCAGCCATACAGAGTGATTTACAATGGCACATTCACATAGCATTTTCACCTTTCCAGTAGTAACAAAACACTCGAGGTAACTGATTATGTTTTCCCATTACAAAAATATTTCTGCTTACCACTAGCATAGCTGACGCTAGAATGCAAGAGAGCAACACACTGTGCTTTTTTGACCTCATGTTTTCCACTTACTTAAAGTTGAGCGACTGTATCGTATCAATAGCTGCATCTACAGTAAATAAAGTTGGGTCAGTGAGTCGTGACAAAAAATCCCTTCAAAATCCATTTTGAACATTTCTAGATCTACCACCCGTCTGTGCATGGTATATCTGCCCTGGTGCTTCTTCTGTGCATATCGAGAATCTGGACAAAATCTAAAGAAGTATCTGGAACGTAATCGATCTTGACCAGGTATCTAGACATGGTCACTTACTCAACAACATGTCGTCATTTTCCTCTGACATTTTTACAGATATGTTTACAGCATCTGCTCTGACGAATGTTTTTCCTGGTATCTCGACTTCATGAATTTAAGCGGGCTCCTAGATTAGCATCTGGTTTTACTGTTGAAATATCTAAATGCAACCGACAGTTTTACTCCAACGGATTCTTTTCTCGCACTTCTCCTCTGTAGATCTTCCTTCCGTTTACAGGCTTCCGTGATAACTACAATCTCCAAAATAGCGTCAGTTGCCATCTGTTTTCTTGCATTGTCTTCATCTTTTAGTCTTTCTTCAATCCTATCTATTCTAAGCCTTCTCTTTTACTTTCACTCCCTGTACTAGTAGACTTCCCACCTTTCTGGAGCTGAAATGAAACAAAAACAAAAAGGTTCTAATGTAGTGTAGTGAATTGTATGAATATATGATGCGTTATGTATAGTCAAAATTATTTGATGATTTTGTTATAATGTACTATTGTTTATATACGTAGGTCGATATAAGAATGCTTATCGAAAAGAAATATTGAATTTCTAATTATATATATATATATATATATATAGAGAGAGAGAGAGAGAGACAGACAGACAGACAGATATGTAGACAGAGAGAGAACAAGAGAAAGAGAAAGAAAATGACGCATTATGCAGAGTTTACAATAAAAAGAAAAGTGGGTCTTCTTCGTGTACATCTTCATTATTTGTGTATACTACTGCGCATCAGTAAATCAAAATGTTGACACATTTATTAACTTTTTCCCATAGAGGTAAGGTTGCAAGGTCATCGCCAGTCTATCGCTATGCTTTTGACAAATGTTTGAATGAACTCCTTTCTTTAATTAATGCGACCTTTACAGCTAAGACTCACCATGCTATGTCACCTGAGTCATGGCAGAGACATCTCTATTTGAAATGCGAACGATCATCTAAGTCTGATATTTGATCGAGAATTGTCACTTGATGAAAAATATACCCACCTTATATGCTTCCATGAACATAACAAATTAAACCTCGTCAAGTTTAATTCAATTGGTGTCTATTCTCATAACGTCTAATTGTTTCTAATATTCCTTAGGTTTATAACACACTCACATATATACCTTTTGCATTAGTCCTTTACCATGTCGCTAGTAAATCTTGTGTTGGGTTCTCTCATTTTGATCTGAAATTCTAAAAGTATAATGTTAGAGAACTGTTGCACTGTAAAAGGAAAGAAAATTAGTTTTGAAAGATTTAAAAATAAATACTTATTGTTTAAAATAATAGTTTACATCATCTATAGAAGAACTTAGTTAAACACAAGGAATTCCCAAATGAAACACGGACACAAGGTCAAATTGATAAGTAACTGTTCCGATAGGAAAAGATTCAGTTCTTACACTGTTGTCTCCTTTTACCAGTGATTATTTCATGCTTGTAAATTCCGCCTAATCCCCAAGTGTATCAATGCCAAATCAATCAATGCATTTCTGACAGTATTATTCGAAGCTGCAAGCACACTCGTCTTAAATTACTCCATTAAAAACTAATTAAATTATCGGCACTTAAGCCAACGTGTGATTAATGGATTCAACCTATCTTAGCCCATCTATCGGCAATGGAAGTCCTCGTAGTTGAGGCTGAACTACTTCACGTAGAGCTTACAGATTTTCAAACAGATTTTGCAGTAGAGTTACAGTCAATGTTTCCATTTATGAAGATGATTATTGTCACTGTGACCTGATAATTGTTTGATTCGCATAAAGCGTTTGATACCAACGTATTAAATATATCTCTTCTTTGAATTTCTCTCTCTCTCTCTTTCGAAAATATTCACCCATTTATACATAAGCATGATGCCTAACATCTATTATTTAATATCTTCATCAATCTCCAGAATTCAATATGTGTGCTACGTAATATTCATTGAAATAACAGACATGTCTGTACGCGTAGCGATATACGTGAATAAGCATTTTTATATGAATGCAATTTTAGTTCTCCGCAAACCGGAAATACTGTACTTATATATGATTTTAGAAATTTCGCTTTAGGGCCATAATTTTTTTAATAGACTGAAATAAACCCATTTACATTAGGTTTTTAATTTTTTTGTTTATAATATATGTATGAACTCAATTATCTTACAAAAAGTCCAAACCATAACCCACATTTATATATAATGTGCACTCGGCATCATTGTAATTTAACACAAATATATATATATATATATATATATATATATATTAATCATCCGCAAACAAATCTGTTTTGCTGTAACACAGCTCATCAGTACGATTAGACATCCGATTGCTTTTAACCAAGTTTAAACCTGACCGAATTGAGATCGCTCGGTGATTCTACCTCCGAGCTATGGGCGCTCAAGAAGGCGTGTGATATACCATGTAAACACACGCCAGTAACTGAGAGTTTTCTAATTCATTACCGAATGAACGATTATAACACATATTTATAATGCATGTATTACAAAAAAAATTATCTATCAGTTAATTGCCGGACGAGATATGACTGACTAGGCAGAAGATTTTCCCACAGTTGCTTGCCAACATTTTCTGCTATAGACTGGTTGCCAGTCAAAATTATACAAACCAATCTGTTCTGCTATTCAACTCATACCTGCAAGGAAAAGTGTTGCGTAAGTGAATGGATTTCGAACTCGGCTCTCCGATTTCTCGTTCCGAGCCTATATTCACCACAACGAACATATACTGATATTGAGCGATAAAGTGTGAAATGATTCGCCAGATATGATTTACAAAACATTATGAGGAAATGGACAAAGAAAAACCCCTTGTATGTATACATGTATGTACTAGTGTGTCTGAGTGTAAATCCGTTTCGTTTTATTATATTCGGTCGATGAAATTTATGGAGAAGCATTGGAATAAATACATTTATATACATTTATGATAATTTGTTTTAATGTACGGGAAGTATGTGCCTGTAGTTTAGTGGTTATCGATGCGAAAAGTTGGATCGGTATGTCGAGTTTTCAATCAAATTAAATTAGTAAACGCGTAAAGGAAATTAAAAAAAACATATATACACACATATATATATATATATATATATATACGTGGATACTATGAATACTTACAGATAGATAAAAACATTTATTACCTGATATATATATATATAAACCAGCTTTTATGTAAATGTGTTTTTTTTACATTTCGATCAGACAGTCAATGACCCAAACATGTTGAAGTTTCATTAAAGTGAGGGCATACAGTGAATTCCATTTGGTTTATCGCATTTCGTGGTCTGCCTTTATGCGTTCAACAACTATTGTTATGAGCTTCTTTTCAGTCGCAGTTATTATTAAAGCCCTTTACACATGCACCGGAGTCAAATGTGGAATTGTATTGTGTGGAGGGAGGGCTATTTCTTTTTTCTTCTTGTCGTCGGTGAAGTTCATCATTGATTAGGTGATTTGCGTTTGATCTTATTCACTCCCTTTGCATCGAAATATTGTTTGACGTCGACGGTGTATCGTTCTGATCAGTAATAAAAAAAAAATAAAAAAAGTTTCTCGACGCTCTTTGAATGTTTGTGAGGCGAGCAAACATTGAGACAATTAAAGGCATATAATGTATACGCGGACATGTTACATCTTTTAATCACGCTAACACACACGTGCCACATACATACGTGTTACCCAACGCAAACATAATACTACTCGCAAAAATGTGTACTGACGCATCAACATTAATACAAGAAAGAAAATGCATTAACTACGATCAACTCTCCAATTTCCGAGCACAAGCATAAAACACTTGATCAATATATCCAAAGCCTGACAGACAATTAGTTGATTTTGATCGGAATTTTTCATTGTATAATATTCAACCGATCTAATTGATGTTTACCACTGAAAAAAGCGTAGTGTTCCTTAACGCAATTATATTGTAAAATAAATATTTATATAAAAAAAACTATTTTTCACTATTAGTCATATGGTTGTTACATTGGATTATTGCTTTTCAGTCGTGTCTCTTTCATACACACGTACAGAAACACATACACGTGCGCGCACACACAAACACACACAAACACACACACACAGACACACACACAGACACACACACACACACACACACACACACATATATATATATATATAGGTATTATAGGTTTTCATAAAACATACTGTAACGAAAAAATGTCAGATCAGTCAAGCTTTGAGTACATGTTTTAATGTGATAAGTAAACTATCTTATATTGTATTAATAATTGCACACACATTCACAGACGCAGTCACACACACACACACACACACACACACACACACACACACACACACACACACACTTATACATTACTTTAAATGTTATTTTTTTGGATACTCCGATTTGAGTAGACATTCTAGTTAATTATTAAACAGTATAATTATTTTTTATATCGGTCTGAATATTCGAGAATTCTTATTAAAAAATATATGCGTTCTCTGCCAGGATTCGAGCTTGCAACCCCCTGAGCAGAGGTAAATCATCCACAGCGCTAGACGAAATATAATATTTACTAAATAACTGGCTAGTTTAATCAGATCTGAGTGTCCACTAAAAATGAAGTTTCAGTTGATACAAATCCGTCTGATAAATAAACAAATATCGATTACCTTAGAAATTTACCTTGCTTACGTTTATATCCGAAACAGTGCAATATGAAAATTTCGGTGAATTTACAGGATACAAATACTATATCATCCAATAGTCGACTGAAACACATTAAATAAAATTGCACACTCGCAAAAGTGGACCAAAACGACTAAAAGCATTTTGGAAAAAACATAGACCAAAAAAAAACATTCATTAGTCAGTGTGAAAAGCAAAACTCTGGATGCTGATTGGGTAGCAAATCAAAAATTGATATATTACGTCAGTCAGACGTTTTTTCCTATCTAAAGAAGAAAATGTCTGCTGGAGCCGGCAACATGAGAAACTTCACTATAAAAACCACTTTCCCTGACCAGTCAAAATGCGTCCAGCATGGGAGTGGTTAGCTGACGGACCTTGTGGCAATGAAACAAAAGAAATTTTAATACAGTCAGAATGGGAGCAGTATATGATAGAATCTCACAATGTAAGAAAGAAGTTTAAAGCTGATTTGGTCACGTCTTGCTTTTATTGCTAATTTTCTTTTCGTCTTTTTCGCTCCACGCCACAAAAGGAAAAGGCAACAACAACACCAGGAACAAGACACTTTATATGTTTAACCTTTTCCCTCACTCTATAACCAACCTACCAAAAGGGGGAAGAAACAAAAGACTTTACATTCTGCTACTACAGAACCCTGAACACTAAACTTCTGTGGATATTTTAAATACTTACATTTCACTTTGAACAATTTTAACTACAAAACCGCATGCCTTTTCCCTAGGACCTTAGATATTAAGCCAGGATTTGTCATTGGAGGTCACAATTTGAAAAACATAGATACGCAGATGATACAATACTGATTGCAGATGCAGAAAGGAAACTACAAGACCTCCGACAGAAGTTATCTGAAGGGAGTGACAAAAAAGGACAACAAAAAATCTGTGAGAAAACGGAATGCATGGTCGTCAGCAAAAAGATCAACTCGAAATGCCAAATACAGGTAGTGGATCCTAAAATTCAAGCAGGTACAAAAATTTAAAAACCTAGGAAGTGTTCTAACAGAAGACGAACAGTTCGACACAGAGATACAAAGGGGAATTGGCATGGCGAAGGACGTATTCCAGAAGCTGAGTAAAGTATTAAGACACAGGAAACTTTCACTAGAAACAAAGAAGTGAATACTAGATTGCTATGTGATATCAGTTATTCAATTTGTTAGTGAATGTTAGGCAATATCTTCAAAGATGATGGAAAAACTTGAAGTAGCTGACATGTGGTTCTACAGAAAGATGCTGCGGATATCATGGAACGAGCATGTGAGCAATGATGGTGCTTTGGAAAGAATGGAAATGAAAAGGAAATTAATATTGAGTTCTTGGGACATGTAATGAGGAAAGAGGTCTTGGAGAACCTGATACTAACAAACCAGATAGAGGGGAAAAGAGACAGAGGAAAGCAGTGGATAACATATTTGAAGGGCTTGAGCAGGTGGATGACAGAACGGGGGTTGCGAGATGTTACAGGAGAAAGCGTGCTAAGAGCTACGATTGGTTAGGGAGACGTAGGAATGCAATGATTGCCTACGTCCTGAAAGTACAAGGCACATAGAAGAAGAAGAAATCCAAGATTCTTTTAATTTACGTGGAAATATAAGCGGAAAATTTCATCAAGTTCAATTCCGACAGTTTCTTTTCATCAGTTTCATTGGTGGTTCTTATGGTCGAGCAGGTTAAGATGAGATTTTCTCTCTACCAACATTTATACAGGTTCGAATCCTGCTGAAAAAAAATAACGTAAATACTATGTCTCCAATAATCATGTTGGAAGAGGAAAATAGATAAATATACTGTTTTATAAATAAATGGAGCTTCTATTTCAGTATCCACAAACACACGCACATGCACACACACACACACACACACACAAACACACACTTGAATTGATAAAAAATGTTCAAATGATAAATAAAATTCATTTATTTTTATAATAATCTCAACCCAAGTAAGGCAGAACAACCACTGGTGCACAGAATTTTATATAATAAGAAAATGAAAAGAGAGGTGAACAGCTCACAAAGGTGTTGGACAATGGGTAAGAGAAGCACTGGTATATTCATGTTAAGAGAGCTACTTGAAAGCAAAGTGTAAAGGGAGAAAACCAATGGGAATCAAAGGGATAAGCGGTGACGGTTAACGTTGCATTTAAACTCTTGGAGACTATAGCTATCTGGGAAACAAGAATATGTAAGGGAGTTCCACAGACGGGAAGTGTGAGAAAAGAAGCTGAGAGTAGAAGTAGTGATTACACTTGATTGATTTCACAGTGAAAGAGTAAGAACTTGTTGCTAGGCTAGTAGCTCGAGTAAATTCGTGTGGAGGCATCAAGGAGTTAATCTCGTTGGAGCAGAATCCATGAAAGTATTTGTAGAAGGGACAGAGGGAAGTCACATGTCATCAGTTAGAGAGAGACTGGAGTTGAGTTGCCAGGTCAGGATCGATTACATAGCAGATGCTCTTTTGAATTTTGTCGTGAAGAGCAGAGGAGATTGACCAGATATGGCAGCAGTATTCAATGCATGAGTGAATGATAGATTTGAATGTGTACGTGATAGATTCAGAAGAGAAAAATATTCTTGGTGGGAAGTAGGGCATGGATATTTCAAATGCTTAATATAAGATGCTGAAGAGAATTGGTTAGCAAAGTTGTGCCCTTCGCTATAATAACAAGAAGTCCTCTTGTTACCCACCATGTTTGTTGTGCCGTCAGCAAGTGTAGTCAATTGAGAAGCCATAATACGTTCAGAAGCTCGTTCTACGAACACATTGTTTTTCACTTCACTAATAAGTTTCATTTAACCAATACGTTTCACTTTACCAATAAGTTTTACTTTAAGTTGTTTTCCACTTAAAAGAAAATGTCATTGTTTTGTTCCTAGCTGCCAAGAAAATTATCCTAAATGGCCAAAGGTTAGAATATTCAGATTTCCCGAAAATCCAGAAATGTGCAACAAAAAGGCTATCAAATGGATATATTTTTCAGTTACCAAGTATAACAAAGTCAACCATTTCTTATTTAGTAACATTGTTATGTTTTAAAATCAATTTCAGAATTTCATGTGAAGAAAACTTTTATTAATTTCAGATGTTTTAAAATATTAATATGTTGTTTGAATTGAATTTTCTCATTGTTGATGATTTTTGTGTTTAAAAATGTCTTTTAATGGATTTAAACAGCTATAATAATTTTTAAACTGATTAAAAAATAATTAAAACATTTATTTTTTTAAAATTTTGACTGGCTTCAGTCCTAATAAAAATAAATTAAAATTTCTAAAAAAATGTTTTTTTTCTATTAAAGTTTTTATGAGATTCAAATAATTCATTTTGTAGAGATTCTGAGTCTCTTTTTTGCACATAAAATTAACAAAATGAATGGATATTCATAAAAATCAAATTTGAATTTTTTGACGAATGATAATTCGCCTTGTGTCAGGTAATATTGAAGAATATTATTCTCTCATGCAAGACTTTTGCTATTAAAAAATGAATCTATGTCGGTAAAAGTTTTTTATAAATGCTCAGTAAATGGCCTTATGTCAGTTAGAACAACATTATTCTCTCATTTAAAACCTTTTCCCGTACAAAAAAAAAAATGAATTGATCTCCATAAAAAGAAATTTTTTGTTTTACATTTTATCTGTTCATTCCTCTATCAGAGTAATATGGATCAGTTACTACGTCATTTACCTTTCTTTTAGTTTTGTGAACTGCATTTTAATGCTAAGGACATTTTATGGGAAACTTACTATTTTGATAAAAAAAGTGGAAAAAGGTTAACAGACAAGCTTAACAATCTACGGATATGGGAAGGGTCTATCGTAACTAAATTCTGAAATTGTCCCTCCTACATGACCTCAACAAGCTCTATGAGAGAATCACCAGATTCTAGAAAAATGCATTTGGAAAATTCGTCATTGGAAAGGGCTTTGGCACAAAGTATTGCTGATTAGGCAGAATACCAAAAAGAAAAGGGGTTTAAAAACCTTAACAAACTTGAAAAAAAAATTTCTGGACCAACAATACTGAAGTATTATTAGAAAGCAGAAGATACTTTCATATGTCACATCATCAAATCCCCATATCCAAAAGTAAGTCTCTCTCTCTTGAGGTTGAAACTGACTGCACGATACATGTTTTCTGTGGTGATGTACAAATACAATAAACTTGATAGTGAGGAACAAAAAGCCAATTGTTCAAATGAGATTGCTTTGTTGAATTTAGTAATTTCCTTGTTGTCGTTGATTGAAACCAGTCTTTAAAAATTTTACAACCCTAAAATTTATATGTGAACAGTTATATCTAATGACAAAAAATAAGTTTGAGTATTCAGGAGAAATGTTAATATTTTGTTTCTTATTTTACAACTGCTCTCCAAATAGTTACATACTATTAAAAGATAGTCATAAACTCATTTTGCCCAGTTATTCTACCATCAGAAGGTTAACTATATGAATCCTGTAGTTGAACAAGATGGCAATAATTTTTTGATGTACATAAAGAATAAATTCAAACTATTATTGCAGGAAGATAAGACAGTATTTTTTTGTCAATGAGATTCATTTAAAGCCATACGTTGATTTTAAACATGGCAATGTAGTTGCAATAGTTATGAGCCTGCAACAAGTGCCTTTGTTTTTATGTTAAGGAGTGTCTGTTCAAAATACAAGGATGTTGTGCATATTATGCCTATTAAATGCCCTAAGGCACAAAATTTGTTTGACATTTTAAAACAGGTAATAATTGGGTTAGAGGTTATTTGCTTCAAAGTAATATCTATTATAACAGATAATAATGCTGTCAATAAGAAAGCCATGTCATTATTTTGTAACCCACCAAAACTTACAATTGTATATCAACAGCCATTTATTAAGTCTAGGCCTCTTTTCTTCATATTTGATTCTGTTCACATTTTATAGTTCATAAGAAACAACTGGCTTGGCCAAAAAATGCCAACAAATGCATGAAATTCCCTAAGTTTACAATAATGAAGATAATTAATCAGATACTCTTCTCGAAGCCCCATTTACTACTTTACAGGAAATGCACAAACTTGAATCAGAGTCACTTCTTAAATATTGCTACTGATTAATTTCAAAGGCCCTTTATTCTAATAATTTGGAAAAGCAAAATGTAAACTTAGTCATGAAAATTTTTAATGACTACACCATTCAAGGACTGTTGACACTAGGGAAACAGAAATGCTTACCAAACTTTGCAGAAGTTGCAGAATATATAATTATATTTCATACTTGGTGGACAATATTAAATGTAAAAAACCCATTTAAAGATAGCCGGCTTAACATTAAATATGCAAACCCACTTACTAATAATGACAAAGATGCAAATTTTATATTTCTCAATACTTTTTACAACTGTTTAGAGAGTTGAAATAGCATTCAAGATTTTAATGGGAGTCTAACAAGAGAAACCTTTACAGCTTTACATCATACCACACATGCAATTCTACAACTGGTTATTTATTGCATAGAGGAATTAAAAATGGAATATATATTACCAAGCAAATTCCAGACAGATTAACTTGAGTTAATATTTGGCCAGTATCAACAATTTGCAGGTGGTCAGTATAATATATCGATATGTAAATTATTTGAGTGTGAGAAAAATATCAGAATGTTGACAGTTTTCCAATTAAAAAAAGTATTTTACAAGAAACTAACTGGAATGGTATAAAAGTTGTGCAACAGTTAGATATTCATAAATTTAATATAGATATAACAGGTGATGATATTATTAAATGTAGGGAAGTTTTTCCTGTTATAATCTACTTAGTGGGTTATTGTTTTCAAGCAGTTTTGAAGAAAGTAAAATGCAATCGCTGCAATGACTTAATAACTGGAGCAATGATAGACAATGTCGAACAAATCTCTGAAAGTAACTCTTATCTTCCGGGGATTACCAGAGTCTCCTTGCTACACCCCAATGATAGGACTGCAAATTTTGTTCTACAAATTATGTAGTTTTGGAAAGACTAAAAAAAGACACTCCTTTTTATTATTCAATAAATCAGCAATATTAACTGTGAACATAACTTTGAATATTTTGTCAGATTATGATATTATTTCATCTAGATTCTTGTGATGATGGTCACAATATAGACAAATAGAAAAAATGTTTTTGCGGACTTCTATAAATCTTATATTGAATAATTTTTGCAAAAAGAAAAAATGACAACATGATGGGAAAAAATTCAATATAAAATAAAGAAAATTGGAAACATTTTGTAAATAAATAAATAAATACAAAAAAAACAAATAAATAAAACATTTTCATATATTTATTGTATTTTGTCTTTCTTTTATTGTCATTAATTCAATTTTGAAAATTCAAATCACTTGGTAAATCATTGAACTTAACAATCAGTATCTACCCTTACATGAGTTGTCTACCTTATGCTTGACTACACTTGATGGCGTCATATTTGAGTAGATAGGACTTCTTATAGCGGCGGTCACGGCAAATCACTCAATCTTATCCGCTGTAGCTGTGAGGCCCTCATAATTACGGATTAGAGGAGGCATGGAATGTTAGCTGCTGTTTAGCACACATTTGCACAACCACCATTTGTCTTTTCAGCTGGACTTGCACACTTCTATACGCTGTAGCATTTTGTCAGCAAACAAGAGGTTAGTATTGATAAAAGACAAAAAGTACCTATTATGGTCAGACGCGTGGCTCCGATAAAGCAGAAAGTAATAATTCCTGTGGGCTATGACGGCGGAACAGGCAGAGGAGTACCAGAGGGGCGAGTGGGGTTTAAGATGGAAGTTCCTGGCAAGGATAAAAGCATCAATTCAAGGGACATTGCACAAACAATCTTGTAGTGCCTCCCAGGCTACCCTTTGATAGCAGTAAATTCTGCTGTCAGGAGTTTTCTGTGGGAAAGGAAAATGCAGAGAGATATTAATAGAAACAACAGCATAATCAGTGTTGCCAAGAGAGCAAAGCTGCATGTCATGGCAGGGGTCAGGGATAGAAGTGAAATAGAGATCTAGCAGAGAATCTTGTCCTTTAGGCATACTGTGGAAACGTGTGCGGTTATCAACCACTTGTGTGAGAGTGTTGGTGAACCTTGCTAAAGAGATGGAAAGAAAGCACATATATAGACCTTCGGCTTCAATAACTTCAAATAAGAATATAATCTTCCATTTGAAGTAATCGTCTCCCGGAAAGATATTTACCTTTCCATTTGAAGTCTGAGAAAAGGCATATGCAATAAAACCATTGTTATATTTACAATCGGAGCTTGATGGACATTCGATAGTCCGATCAAGCTGACAAACGTTAACTTTCGGACATTATATTTCTTTGTCCCAAACACAAGTATATACTTATATATGTTGCATGCATCGCATAACACAGAACACGTTCAATTTCAAACACAACTCATTAAAATTTTATGTATATTAAAAAAAGCATAAAGGGAAAAAAGCAAAAAAAAAAAATTATTTCTATTATTCAAACGGTCGTTTGTCCCTCTCTTTTTTTACACTTATTCTTCTACCCGACGTTGATATCAGCAATATATTACAAACAGAAACTGAGCCGAGCCAGACTATTACACATTATTTTCTTTCCGTTACAATCAGAGTCCAAATCCAGGACATCAATGAAATTGAGGTTCGCTTCTTAAAGACTTTAAGACATTCTCAGGAGCTGGACAAAGATTCATAAAAAGTAAAATATATATATATATATATATATATATATATATATATATACACACACACACACACACACACACACACATTGCACAAACAATCTTGTAGTGCCTCCCAGGCTACCCTTTGATAGCAGTAGATTCTGCTGTCAGGAGTTTTCTGTGGCAAAGGAAAATGCAGAGAGATATTAATAGAAACAACAGCATAATCAGTGTTGCCAAGAGAGCAAAGCTGCATGTCATGGCAAGGGTCTGGGATAGAAGTGAAATAGAGATCTAGCAGAGAATCTTGTCCTTTAGGCATACTTTGGAAACATATATATATGTATATATATATATATAACACATATATATATATATGTGACAATATATATATATATAATGAGAGAGAGACGGATGATGATAAAGAAATAGATAGGGAGTAAGTGAGATACGTAGAGAGATAGTAAACTTTTTATCAACAAGAATTTTTGTCAACGGAGCACATTACAATAATATATCAGAGACAAAACCTGCATAGTAACTGAAATACATTTGAAAATTAAGCACTGACATTGATAATTCACAAAAGCACAGGTTCTTATGAGAATATCAAGAAGGATGATTTATTTTCTTAGACCAGATCAACAAGCGAATGTAGGGACATGAAAAGTTGAAAATCTGAATGAGAAACATGTGTAATAATATCAGAAACAAAATCTTTAAATGATAATTATGAATATTTTTAGGGTTGCCATGTATGCATTTTCAAAAGCCTTAATGATGAACCAAAATGAAGTTATTTTCATAACGGGTGATAAACAAATAGCTTTTTATGATGTCGTCACCATAAACAAGGTTAATATGGGAAATATTTATATCAGTTTTCAAGGTTCCTTTCAAAATTTCAAGAAGTATAATTATTTGCAAAAAATAGTCTAATATGATCAAATTTTACAGCGAAGTCAAGAATGATTTCAGGAATTTTTTAAGAACGAAATTCAAATAGTATTAAAAATTACAGAATGGCAAATATGACTTTGCAAGCAGCATAATTAATACATAAAGCAATAAGTGAACAAAGAAACAAAACACTGAAAAGCATAATTGGAAACTGCGATAAAATAGGCTAATACTGATATAAAATTAATGAGAGAAAACTAAACACTTCACAAAATATTAATAAAACGGATGAACAAAAAATGACAAACAAAGATGGAAAATGTAAGAGAAACTCTCAGAAAAGGGAAAGAATTTACTGGATTTACTGTTTGATTGATTGTGTTTAGCGGCATATCAAAACGTATGTGGGTTATGTAAGTCTGAAATCTAAATATTTCGGACAAAATTTTATGGCTTCAACAAAATATGTTTTGCGCAGAATTGTGTATTTTCAACTAAAAATAAAATATTCTTGTGTTATTTTGCTGCTGAATGTATTGTTGGTAATTTTTCTCCTTGGTATTATTCTTTAAAAATACCTTTTTATAATTTCATAATGTTCTATTTAGGGGGTTGCATTTTGCCTATTGATTTAACCCAAACACGTGCTACCACTCCGGATCAGTGTACCCCTGAGAATAACAGCAAAGTGCCACGCTTCTCAAAATCACCAATCACTCAATCACTAGCCTTGAGATATGGACATCAACTCGTTATACAGTCAACGCTTGTGTATGTGCATTTCCTGTTGTGGCAGGGGTTGGCTGTAATAGTCATCGTTAATTGCTTTTTTACATTTTATTTCTTTACATCTCTTTTCTTCTTGACTGCTTCCCATCCGGATTTTGTTATTCAAATATTGCCCAAATGTTTTATTTATCCGAGCGCTTTCGGCTTTACTTTTAGCCATTATCGAAGATGAATTTTAATTTACGTGTGACTGAATATGTGTAGTGCTTATCTACGTTTATAGAGTAATGTGTGATTATTATATTCAGAACACGGTAAGGACGTTGTTGATATTATTAATGATTTTTGTTTTCGATCGTTGCTGATGAAACGATGATTTTCTGGCTGAAATGGCCATTCAACAAAGTTAAATTTAAGAATAATTTATAATTTTTTTAATATTTGGTTCTTTAAATAAATATTACCATTTACATCGAACCCACCACATTGTTCAATTTTAATATTAATAAAATTAATATTAATAGGATCAGATTTTGGTATTTTATCTATTTGCTAATTTTTTTGTATTTAGTATATATATATATATATATATATATATATATATATATATATATATGCATGTATTATCCTACGTCTAATGTAGAACTCGGAGTTTAATATACTATGCAATCACCACGAGAATATTATGAACGTATTGATTCCAGTTTATTTTTGGTATTAGCGTTTTGTATACTGATATATATATATATATATATATATATATATATATATATATATAGTGTTTAACTGTGATAGTATTTAACAACGGGCTTTTTTTTCAGCGGTTATTAATGATAAAATCTGTTTTAGCAATTAGGTTTTATCGTATAGTTCTTTATATCGGGGTGTAGATAGAGCGTTGTTGGGTACAATGAGTATTTCTTTTCAACAGCGCAGATTCATGCCGACTTCGATGTTTTGTAAGGACACCCTTACGGTGTTTTCACTCCTCTAGACAGTTTATCGAAATCGGCATGTATCTGGTCTATTAAAAAGTATATATATATATATATATATATATATATATATATATATATCCTCCAACGAATGATCTACACAAAATATGAAAGAGCTGGCAAGTGTGTCGAAACGGCGTAATTCTAAGATTTTATGTGTTAGATAGTTTAAATTTATTTTTATGGCGGTATTTGAAAATTATTTAATTTCTCTGGTTTAATAATTGGCTAGATTTTCTGAATTTGATGAATTGCATCTACTTCTAAAGCTGTTGGGCGTTTTAGATTTCTCTATAATCTTCCATTTAATCTGAGGGGAAATATTTCTGCCTTTTAATTCCGAGAAATGTATAGAGAGAGCGGTTTGATATTTTAGATGGGGTTTACAAAATGATTATATACGCGTTGTTTCGATGGTCCGACGGAAATTCTTATATATATATATATTTTTCTCGCTATTGTCTTCGTTGAATTAGATGATTGCTTGGTATATTACCTCTTCAGGTCTATATATACCTCTAACTGGGCATTTGTTTTTTACTCTACAGTTACAGATGGTTGTATTATCTGTCTTTTGATTGTTGTAAAATTTATTTAGTATACTATTATTATGTGAATTGATGATGTTATTCATATTGCTAGTGCAGGAATAACTAATTTTTAAAGTTTTCCTATTGAAGATCTTCCTCAGCGGGTTGTTCTGCTTAAAGTGCTTATCAACTAATTTCAAAATGTATTGTCCGATATAAATATTAGATAGTTTATAAAAAGGAGGGTTAAACCATAGCACACTTCTTTTTCTATTTCTAGGCTTATTTGTTCCGGTACATTTGGGTGGTTCTATGTGATGCAACTCCTGTTTGAAGCCACTTTTATGGTGATGTTGTAAAGTTTCTTATTTTCCTTAAAGATTTTGCTAATTGATGGTAGTTTGTTAATTCTAGTGTTTACGATAGTAGCGAGTTTTTAATTATTTGTTGGAAGTGGTTGGAGGAAATATTTTGTTCAACAAATTTAAAGTAATATCTTAGAAGTTGACTATTTTTAAATTGGAAGAAATCTCTATTTTACATCCAAGCAATTTAAAGACCCGAATTACTTTCTTTTCTACTCGAGATGATTACTGTTAGGGATAATGATGAGTCCATCATCTTTGTATAGATCTATTTGCTTGGAGTCCACTATCCTACTAAGGGTGTTTAGGATATAGATTCCTATCAAATCTGCGATTTGGGCGGAATCAAAAGCACCCATAGGGAAATCAAAATTATCACCGTGGCTCTTTATCTAATTAGAATTATGATTTTATAATACAAATGTCCTAGATGCCAAAAAAAAAATTTAGATTCTTTCGATATATATATATATATATATATATATATATATATATATATTATACGCCATAACTATTAGGCTATCACAGTTTTTTTAAAATAAATGATATATTTTATACTATTTTTTAGTATTTACTGCCAAATTAAAATAGGATGGTTCTTATGTACTTATTACCTTCCAAAGTTTACTAGTCAAGGAAGCGAAGCTGAAATCGTCCGAATCACCCTAAATTTTCTTCATACTTTCATTAATGAAACTGCAATATAGATAATTATTAAATATTTATAAATTCATTTGATAAACATGTTATTGTGCACTTTTAACAAAAGAACCATTCTATTTTCATTTACAATTATTCACTTGGCAATAAACACAAAAAATAGTATGAAATACATCAATTTTTAAAACACTCAGTTGGCCTAATAATTATGGCCAGTAACGTACGTGTGTGTGCGTGTGTGTGTGAAAAGTACAAATATATATGTATATGTAAGATTGTGTGCATGTGTGTATTCTTTTTGCGTTTGCGAATATGCATAAACTTATGTAATTTAAAATATTTGATTCCTCCGTATACATTGCTTTGCGTCAATCATATTCTTATATACATATGTCCTCAAGCAATTCTTTAGCTGAGTTTATTGACACTTCTTCCGTTTATCTCTTTCTAAATCATCCATATACTTTTATTTTTATAAATATTATAGGAATAGAATCAGAAAACATTTGAAGTTACTCCTCGGATATATTACTGATATATTAGCGATCTGTATGTTTTCAATTTATTGCTTTACAGATCTCAATTGCTTCGCACTCAGTTGATGTTTCGCGGTTGAATGCATGGTACGGGGCAACTGGCGATGCGATGTCATAAAAAAACGCTTTTTCTTGCGAAGCTCAATAGTTCTAAGCCATTCCATCTGCTAAAACTCAGTCATGGTTGATGATAGCCTGTCACAAATGCGTAACATGTTGCACCGAGATATTTATTAATGTGCTCTGATCAAACATTAGCAGTTGAACGTCGAATATTTCATGCTAACCAGATATGTAAGTACATGTCCCGACAGAAAAAGCGTTCTAAAAACAAAGCCAGTGATAAATGTATTTGCAAAATGTTTTCAAAGACAAATGTATTTGAAAAACGGTGAACATTAGATACCTTTAAAACAAGTGCACATATATTGCATTAGCTGGTCCGTAGTAACTTTAATAGCTAAGGAATGAATGTTACATAAATGTAGAAAATATCGTTAAATTGATCAATTGACAACTATAACTCTTAGCTTCACTTTTGTGCTAAAGTTCTACTAAGATTGGAAAGTAGAATTATTGTTTTAATTGGTATTATGTAAAAAATAATTATTTAATCTACAACCAACATTATGAAATCTAAATTATATGTATGCAAAGTTTATGACATTTAAATTATATATGGAACGTTTTCTTTCAGGGCATCCGTTATAGAGAAAAAAATCGC
>JBBBDQ010001758.1:1040000-1115000 GCA_037127315.1 Ascarosepion bandense
TATAATATCGGGGTTCTTGTAGTGCCTTGTCGGGCATGGATAGGTGTCCCTGCAAGCGCTTTCGGTGGGAAACCCCGAGGCCACACCTTGTTACAGTCCTAGACAGTTTCCCTCCCAGCACAGTTCGTGGATAATGACCGCCTGTATCCTCTACCTTAGGTCCCTTTCTACAAACAGAATCATGACTACATCCAAACCACCTAAACCCATTAACCATTCTGTCACTAATATCCGGGGCATTCGTACTAACTTTCCTAATGTAGAAGCGTTCCTGCATGAAAAGTCCCCTGACATCCTTGCGCTCTGCGAAACTAACCTCAACTCAGCTATTCTCTCCTCTGACCTCTTCATCCCTGGTTATCTTACCCTTTTAAGGAAGGATTCCACTGTCCACATGCATGGGCTGAGTGTCTATGTCAACGAACACCTCCCCATAGCTAGGGTGACTTCACTCGAATCTACTGACCACCAATACATATGTCTCCGCCTGTCTCTCCTCAGTTCGGTTAGTTACCTATTCTTTCTTTACCGTTCTCCTTCCTCTCCTGACTGCTCCCTACTAGAGAGCATTGCTGACGACATAGACGACTATTTCCTATCACCCATTCGCCCACATATTTGTATTTGGAGACCTCAATGCCCATCACTCTGAGTGGCTTGAAAACGCCGTTACTGATCAAGCGGGCATTCACGCCATGAACTTTGCTATTTCCCAATCCCTTACGCAAGTGTTGGACTTCCCCACTCGCTTCCCAAGCACTACCTCGGGTCATTCCTCACTGCTAGATATATGTTTCACCTCTGCGCCTGTTGCTGTCAGGTCTTGCAGCTTTGCCCTCTCGGCAACTCCGACCACACTGTAGTCCCTCTCAGTATTTCTTTCCAATCTCACTCCCCCCAGGAGCCCCCTACCTATAGGACATCCTACCTCTACCAAAAAGCTGACTGGGATGCCTTTCACGATTTCCTCTGCGACGTCCCTTGGGGAAAAGTGTTCGACCTATCAGTTGATGACTACCTCTGAGGTCTCGTCATGGGTGAAAACTGGCATTGATGCCTTCATACCCACCAGGACGTATTGCTGAAACCCTCATTCCTCTCCGTGGTTCTCTCCGGCCTGCTCAGCCGCCATTGCCCACAGGAAATATTACTTCTATCTATTCCGTAGACAGTCAACTGATCACAATAGGCGCCTGTTCACATCTGCTCGCAATGAGTGCAAGAGAACCCTAAATGACGCCAAACAGTTGTTTGCTGAGAGAATGCGACAGCACATAGCTGACCGCAAGTTCGGCTTCAAAGACTATTGGAGGATTTGTAAACGAGTGCGTCAACAATAGGAAATCCTCAATACCCCCTTTAATACATGGATTTGAGGTTCTCACGTCATCTGCGGACAAAGCTGAGTGCTTTGCCCACAGATTCTCATCCAACTCCACATTTTACTGGTCCGGAGTATACCCACCCGACTTCCCTATTAGAACTGAGGCCAAACTGCACGACGTATATATTACCCCGACAGTAGTATCCCAAGTATTTCAAAACTCGACCCCCATAAGGCGAGTGGATATGATGGAATCACGGTGATAGTCCTTAAGAGGTGTGCTCCTGAACTTTCCCCCGTCCTCTCTAAACTATTCAACTACTGCCTTTCTGCTTCCTGGTTTCCTGCATACTGGAAGTTCTCTTCAGTCGTTCCTGTATTTAAGAATTGTGGTGAACCCTCGGACCCATCCAACTATCGCCCTATCAGTCTTCTACCGATATTCGGGAAAGTATTCGAGGCTATAATCCATGCTGAAATAGTTCATCATCTCACCGCCCACAAACTATTCTCAAACAGGCATTATGGATTCCGCTTTGCCAGGTCCACAGCCGACCTGCTAACAACCCTAACGGAGTACATGCTACAGGCCCTTGATGAGTCTGCCGATGCTCGCGCGGTTGCTCTGGACATCTCCAAGTGTTTCGACAGGGTTTGGCACTCTGGCCTTCTATGCAAACTACGCGGATATGGTATTACCGGTCGCCTGCTTGACCTAATCTAATCTTTCTTAAATAACCGCAAAATGAAGGTCGTTTTGAATGGGCGTGCCTCTTCATCCTACAGCACAAATCCTGGTGTCCCACAGGGCTATATCTTGGGACCGACGCTCTTCCTTATTTTCATCAACGACCTCCCAGATGAGATCAAGTCCCAAGTAGGCATCTACGCAGATGACACTACAATATACCCCCGCACCAGTAAGAAACCTCTCGTGGCGGACAGACATAATCTCGCCGCTGACCTTGAACGGGATCTACACTCTGTGGTGAACTGGGGCAAGAAGTGGCTTGTCAACTTCAATTCATCTAAGACCAAGCTGTTGTCTGTCAACCATTACAGGCAACCTCTCCTGCCTCCCAAAACATGGACCAAGCGATTCTCCCGGAGAGTAATACACTACGCCTCCTCGGACTTACCTTGTCCTCAGACCTCAAATGGAACCACTATATTGAATCCATAGCAAAATCTACTGCTAAGAAGTTTGGGTCACTATGTCGATCCTTGACAGGCTCCAAAGGAGAGTCTGTAATGTGATAGGTACTGATCTGGCGGTTCGACTGCAGCCACTTCCCCATCGTCGAAATGTGGCCTCCCTTTGTCTGTTCTATAAATACTTTCATGGCTTCTGCTCAGACGAACTTAAGTCACTGATGCCTCCTGAACAGGTGTTTACTCGTGCAACCAGATTGGCAACTGGGTCCCACCCATTCACAGTCAGGTTAACCAAATGCAACGACAATTCTACTCCTGCAGCTTCTTCTCTCGCACTTCCCGCCTGTGGATCTCGCTCCCGTATGATTGCTTTCCTGACGGCTACAATCTCCAGAAATTTATATGCAAAGTCAATACTCATCTACTAACACACTGGACTCTAGCTCTCTTCCCACCCCCGTAATACCTTCCCTTTCTCTCAACCTATGTATCTGTCATCGCAACTGCTTTCTCAGCTTTCTATTGTTCCTTCTTACTAGTTTGTACTACTCACTCTTTTCTAATTAATCTTTTTACATTTATGTAACCCTCTGCACATCAGTGGCGTTTCCGCCTTGCTCGGGGTGAAATGATAAAAAAAACCTACTGCTAGGAATATTGGGTCGCTGTCTCAGACCTGAAATCCATATTACTTCTTGGCTTGGATTTTACGAACGAAGATATAAGAAAAGGGTTGTCAATGTCGACTACAGACACACTGATGTCCTAATAAACCGATACAGGATATGCAAGTCCGCCCGCAGCGACTGCAGTTAAATTTCTGGTATTGTATGGCTGCTAAAACATTATGGTCCTTCCTCTCCTGGCATTTCTTATTCAGGTTGGTCCTGCGGGAAGCCTCAAATCTGGAGATGTTCAGCAGCAAGTGTTTACCACTGGCCGTGGTAAATGTAGCAGGTACCGAGGGACTTTTTGGTGGAATATTTAAACTTCTCTTTTGGTTCCTTTCTGTCACGGTGTCCAGTGGAGAATTTGCCATACAGAGCTAATCTGGACAGGTGATAATACTTTTTCTGGAGACGTCTTTGCCCAGAATAACTGTGACTTCATCAACATGGCCTCACTGCTGGGGATTTCTTTTGTTCGAAAACCTCAAAGTAGTTGACGTAATCACTCCATTGAATGTTGAGGATGTTGCGAAGACAGAGCTGATGAAAGCGTTCAAGGTGTTGTAGAGTATGGTGGTAGGTTATCCATGACTGAGAGCCGTACAGTTGGGTGGTGAGTACGACGGCTCAATGGACGTTAATCTTAGTGCACTTCTTCAGATGCTTGCTGTTCCAGACGATCTTTTGGAAAGCGCGGTTTGCCTTGGCTAATCTGTTGTCGATACACATGTTGAACCGATGAAATGCATTTTACTCAGTATCACCGATGATGATGTTGGGAGGACGGTACTCTTCACGAGGTTCAGACTGGTGGAGAACTTAGTTTTTCTTAAAAGCTGACAACCCGTCAGAGAACCTGGACAGCATCTGCAAAGAATAAAGTTAGGCGCTGCAGGACCCATTCGGTGTGGGCGACGAAGGTAGCAAGGAATTCAATGAAGTTGAAACACCAAGCTGAGAAATTTGGGGGAAAGCAGAGTCGAACCAGGTTCATCCACTGTTCATTTCTGCTTACTGTTTCAAACGCTTTGGTTAGGTTAACAAACGTTACGTACATTTTTTTCAGCTCCTGGAATTTCTCTTGTAGCTGCCTGAGGACGAACACCCTGTCTGTGTTACTTCTGTTGGATCTGAAGTCACACTGGATTTCTAGTAGGTCGTCTATTGCGATGGTGGGTACTAATCTGTTCAGGAGTACTCGAGCATAATTTTTTGCTGCTATGGAAAGTAACGTGATATACCGGTAGTTGGAGCAATCTGACTTTTTCTCTTGTTTTTGTACAAAGTGATGGTTGCATTGAAGAGATCATTTGGAACTTTGCCCTGCTGACAACAACAGAAAAAACTTCATGAAATTTGCTGTGTAATGCTGGTCCTCCATCTTTCCAGATCTCTGATTGAATCCCGTCAATTCCTGCTGCCTTGCGACTACTCAACTGCTATATCGCTTTAGTAATTTCTTTCAAAGGTAGCAGTTCATCCAGATCTGCTTTGAATGGTTGCTGAGAGATGCGGAGATCTGCTGGGCCTTGGACGCCTGAAGTTCGTCTAGAGTACTAATGTCCTAGGTTAGAGGCTTTTTCTGTGAAGAGCATTTATTCATCTGGGGGACATTGGACACTGGACACTGGACCCAGTAAGTTGGACCATACCCTGCCTTCAGGGCTTAGTTGAAGCCTCTGTAGTCACCTAGATCTGCGTATAGCTGAGTTCTCTCAATGAGGTTTGTCCACTACTCATTTTGTATCTCTCGTAGATTGCAAGGAATGTTGCTGCAAATGAGACAGAAGACAGCTTTTCGCAGAAGACATGACGTCTGATTCAGATGGGCCTGGTGGATTGATCTCTTATTCGCCAGCAATTTCTGAATCTCTTCAGTGTTGTCGTAGAACAAGTATTTGTTCTTCTTGGTGGTAAACCTCAGGCAGAATGGTAGTCTTCAGTTGATCCTAGAGAGGGGTTTTCTGGACAGTCAACGTTTGCAAGCTTGGACTGTAGGCCTGCCAGAAAGTAAGCTTTCACTACAGCTGACTGATTTTTGTTCAGATTGAACACTCTTCCTTGGTGTGGGTTTGAAGTGCAGCCTAAGGCTTCAGCGCATTAGGCAATGGTGGGTGAGATATTCTGCACTAGGCATCACTTTCATGTGAAGAATGTCTTTGAGATTTCGCTAATGCAAAAAACGTAATCTATGAGGTGCAAATGTTAGACCGAGAATGCATGCAAGTTGTTTTTAAACTGCCTTTTTGCTGGAAGATGGTTAGGGGCAAAAAGCTGTTGCTCACTGCAAAGCTCCAGCAGCAAGCGCCAGTTGTCACTGCAGTTACTAACACCGTGTCTGCCAAGTACACTTTTCCAGGCATCTTGTCCACTCTGGCATTGAAGTCACGAAGGATTATCATCAAATCGACTGCTGAGGTGCTTTGAAGATGACTACAGAGCGCCGAGTAAAACTTTTTTTTAATTTCAGGTTCAGCTTGAAAATTTAGAGCGTACACACTAAAAAGCGTTGAATACTGGATGTTCTACAGAGGAAGGCACATGAATACTATCCAGTCAGAATGATCGATTGCTTCATTTTCTAGTTTGGAGAAAATGGAGGTCCTGATAATAAAGTCGACACCTGAAAGATGTTATTCTGCCCCATGTTTCCCTTACAAGAAGAGGATTTATCAGGCGCCAGGCTCTTGTAGGCTGTCCTGACCTCGGAAGCGGACCGCACTAAAGGCAGAAATGTCGACATTTAACCTGGACATTTTATGTGCGATCATAGCTTAGCGACGTTCAGGTCGGTTACTGCAATGTTTTTACACCCTTGGAGTCGGGTGCGTACTGTCCTTGTTTTGGTGTTGTTCAACCGCTTGAGTTTGGCCACCTTTTCTAGGTCCCTCTCCCTGTGGTAGAATCAAGATGGCTTCTTGGTCGTCTAGGGTGCTGCCAGGTGAGGCAGTTGTCCCAGGTCAACATCAGACGACAAATAATCTTAACGACATGCATGCAGGGTTGGAACTGAGGCTTCTAGTGACATATTTTACCTTCCGTTTTGACCTTTCCATCATGACATGGCTTGGAAGAGTTGGTAGCGTTGCAGACGTAGCCGTGTCTTTGGGGTCTGCGCAATTTTATTTTTAGGTAGAGTGCAGTGTGAGCAATACTGGACCCACATTATACTTCACATCCACCTGTCATGTGCTAGCAAACTGGGGCCGGGGCAGCGAGGTCCTCGGGTCGTAGGTTTTACGCCAGACTGTCCTTCTCCTAGATGGCTTGTCTACCAATGCTCTATGAAGTAGCCATTTAACTCATACCTGGCTTCCTAAACAGGCGCTAGCATTCAGGGAGAGGGTGAAACTATAAGCAATAGTAAATAATGTATCACTTCACTCTGCCTAAAAATCTGGAACTCTCGGACCAAATCCTTACCATCGGTTGCAGTTTAATATCATATATATATATATATATATATATATATATATATAAGAGACAGTAAACAGATCGCGATTGGAACTCAAGGAGAAAGACCAAAAAAACAACCACGTGAACGAAACAGCCACTAAACAAAACAAAAACATCACTACCCTCGAGCAATGTGTTAAAATAAATAAATAGATTGTCCTTGTAACGAAAATTATTGTCAGAAACAAAATAGGTGAAGAAAAAGTTAACATTTTTATCAAATTTCACAGCATTTAAAATTTTCTTAACAATGATTTTTACTGCTTTAAAATATGATAATAATAATAAAATGATGTTTTATTTTTTATAACGTATTAAGATTTAGTGAAACAAACAATTTTGTAAAATTAAACATATTTTATCTATTGATTAATTTCAAGAAAAACCTTCATACTGTTTATCGTACTATATTTTAAGTTTAAAAATTACAGAATTATTGAAAACTTATTTGTTTGCTTAAAATTATACAGAAAGTTTTTCATTCATTTTTTCGCTTTCTGTATATTTAGTTATTTATTCATTAAAACTAATTAAGGATTTATTGTGTTGCACATGATTACATATAATAAAAAGATTGTCTTTGATTTATGATGCTTTCAAATTTCACAATATTTACGAATGTAGACATTTTCACCAGTTCATGAATGTTCTCAATTTTAAAAGCCTTAATAAACCAATGAAGTTCTTGCTTTTGTATATAAAGACGTGCAACAAAATAAAACATTATATTTCCTTCATAATTTTCAACCGAAGACGAAACGCGTCAGCTAAACATAGTTCGTTTTTTCTTTATTCACACGCACGCACACACACACACACACACACACACACACACACACACACAAACATTTATATATATATATATATATATATATATATATATATATATATCCATAAAAATACTGGAAAAATGTTTTCATTAAGCTGACGGATTTTTATCACTTCAATATTTCGATTTTTTTGACTAAATAATCGTATTTGGTGTGTAACCCATTTGTTTATTTTCGTCTACTGGCCTGAATGTTTCTGAAATCTTATTCAAGAAAATTTTGCGCATTTCGGATGGAATCGAAACTGCATCGTTTTAATGAATTATTCATTCTTAAAAATATCTTTATCTATGTTTGAATTAGAAACAATGCAAATAGAAAAACCGTCGAGAGATCTATGACAGAGAAATCTTCTCTTGTAGCCACGATATTTGGTCTTGCCTGTCCGACTACTCAGTACGATCGTGATGAACCAAGCGTGCCGGGCCGAACTGTAATGACACCGTCTCTGATAAGGTTAAAGCAAAAGCCAATCTGATACAATATGGTAAAAGTAGCGCATAATCTTGCATGTGAGGCTGATTCAGAAATACATTTTGATCTGTTAACCCAGTCTTTTCTTACTGTCTTCAAATTGAGGAGTTTCAAATATCTCGATGTGATTCCTTAGTCTAGATACCTCCACTAAATCACTGAAAAAGCAGCATAGCGTGAAGAAAAATGACACCAAAATTAATAAAAATGTTTTAACGTCAAATTTTTATATCATTTTCAAGAACAAATTCAAATTACTTTTAATGATTAAAAAATACTTTCTGACGCGTTCGAATTTTAGTACAAAACTTGTCTTTTTCTTTTTCGTCATCGCGTGACTAATATGTAAGCAGAGTTTACTATGGATAATGCAACATTACGAAATTCAGTTGTTTTTCCGGTGGAAAACACATTAAACTAGAGGTAGTTCTCGCCACAACGAAAATTACTATGACAAATCAAGCAATTATTTGAAAATTCTTTGTTTGTTCTCATATAGCCTCGACAGATTGGGTGTATGGATCGGTAAGAGCCTAGGTAATGTATCGTTCATGAGGGTTTTCAGCATAATTGATATAAATGTGGGAGTATCTTGCAAGCTAACTTTTTGTTTCCACGTTTTGGGGCAGATTCCTGACAGGAAACAATTTTATGAAATCGAAAAACTAATCTACTTTCAAGCATTCATCTCTCTCATTCTATAAACTTGTAAAATCCTACGAAATAAACAAACGTAATAAAAAAGATATGTGAAAACTCAACATTACGTAATATCATACGCATAACCGCTATTTATATTCTTGCAACATTTTATCGAATGTTTTAGGAAATATAGCTAAATTAAAATATTGTCGTTCTCATAATAAAAGTAGAAACCATAGTAGCACAACCATCTGATCTCCCCTAGCTAAATATCTAAATGATTTACAGGTTGAATGTTCATTTTCCTTCAAACATGTATTAAACCGCGTTGACTGGTCTTATTTAAGTCTGACATATAACTGTTCAATATATATATATATAGAATTTATAACGTAAATATATTATAATATCCCTAAAAAGGAAGCCATTTATTTAAATAAAATGACTACTTTTGTAGTGCTATCATATCATACGCATGTTATAAATTCTGAATAAATATTATTACCTCTAATTTGTATTGAGCATTTCTTTAAGAATAGTGCTTATTTGCATGCCGAATTTTATTCCATCCATACCTACCCTATAATTATATATATATATATATATATATATATATATATATATGTATATGTGAAAATTATAATCAAACATATAATTGTTCAGTATATATATATATATATATATATATATATATATATGTGTGTGTGTGTTTGCCCAAACAAAACGCTAAAATAAAAAAAGGTTAATAGGAGAGAAAAAAAGAATAAGAAAAAGAATTTAGAAGTAACCTTAAACCCAATGCTAAATAAGTAAGAGGAGATAAAAATATTCTATTTCAATAGACGAAAAAAAATTATGAACCAAGCCACACACATACAAACGCACACACACAAATACACACGTATATATATATATATATAAACGGAAATTAACGAATTTTAACGAAACCGACAATTTGTAATGAATTATTTTGAACATTATTTTAACCGATACTCATATTTAAGTAGATATTCTGTTTTTAATTAAACAGTATGTTTATATCTACCGGCCTGATTATTTACGATAAATTTTTATTACGAAAATGTGTGCTATGCTATTACATAGGGGAAGTATACCATTTGATTTGGTACCGTCTTGACCACTCGACCATGAATAGCCTCTTGATCAGACGAGGTTTTTATCATACTTATATAACACGATTTTCGATTTTACCGTAAACAAGCATATCTGCTGTGAAATGTATCGTAATGTCAACAAATGTAACCATGTTATGGAATTTAACGAATTTTAACGAAACTTAAATACGAGTATCGGTAAAAATAATGTTAAAAATAATTCATTACAAATTGTCGGTTGCCCTTAACCAAGTTTCGTTAAAATTCGTTAATTTCCGTAACATGTTTACATTTGTTGACATTACGATACATTTCACAGCAGATATGCTTGTTTACGGTAAAATCGAAAATTGTGTTATATAAGCATGATAAAAACCTCGTCTGATCAAGAGGCTATTCATGGTCGAGTGGTCAAGACGGTACCAGATGAAATGGTATGCTTTCCCTATGTCATAGGGGGCCGCAGATTCGAATCCTGCTGGATAGCACACATTTTCGTAATAAATATTTATCGTAAATAATCAGGCCGGTAGATATAAATATAAAAATACTGTTTAATTAAAAACAGAATATTTACTTAAATACGAGTATCGGTAAAAATAATGTTCAAAATAATTCATTTCATATATATATATATATATATATATATAGAGAGAGAGAGAGAGAGAAATGAAGTTCAAAATGCAACATAAATAATATTTATTAGCATAACGCTACCAGTTCTATGATTTTTAAAATTTAAATTTAGATAAACATGTGTGCGGCTATACCATTGTCTGTTTTGCATCTACCTGTAATAGCCATGCGTCCGACCATCTCAAGTTAACTTTTGAAAAGCATTAAACTGAAATTGCTAAAATTACTCCAGAAAAATATTAATAATAACTCCAGAAGCATATTTAACCTATTTGTCTTATAAAATTTAACCGAGAATGATATAAAAATTGTATATATATATATATATATATATATATAGTGACGGTGTGAGTAACTCTATGTTTAGTTATGCTTATATAATTTTATATAAGCACATATGCAGAAACACCATATTTTGCAAGTATCCAGAAATTAACAAAAAGATAGATATATACGCATTCACAGAATAACAAGCGCGCGCTTGTTGGTGCCAATAGTATGGCTTGGAACAATGAACAACTCCAAAAACAAAGTTGGAAAATCAAGCTAATAAAGAAGATAATTCCTCGAAAGATAATCGCAAGTTGACAGATTACACTCAAGTAACAATTAAGAAAAGGGTTTCGGTGTTGAGTTCTATGACCGATAAAAAAATAAAAAAGTCGATTTCTTGATTTCCCTGGAGAGTATTGAAGGGTAAAATTATGGAAGGTAACAAGATTTCAGTTGGGTTTTAAGGTTTTCTTGATAGTACCACGTAAGAAGTTGAAATTATGTGATGAATATCGATGGTTTGGGGCAGACGGAGAAGTAAAAGTGAAAATTAAAAATATATATTTGTTTGACGTAAGGATTTGTCTCAATACCACATAGTATACACATGCAGCAAGTATGACGAAGGTAGACTTATATTATTAAGCTTCAAACTACATACACGTACACACATCTTTCTCAAAAAAATAAATATGGTACATACAATCAGACACAAACACGCACACACATACGTACACACACACACACACACACATATATATATATATATATATATATATATATATATATTTGGGTAGAAATTTTTTCATTTAAATGTTTTGTTAAGGAAGATTTTATTAATTTTCGAGTTATTTTTTTCTAGTAATTTTACGTTTCATTTTTGCTGAAGATAAGAATAAGAGAAAATTGTTTGATATATAGTGCCTCTCTTATAACAAAGTACCTCTGTTATTGGGATTTAAATAGTTTTCTTTGTATTTTCAACCAAACTGTTTCTTAATGATTTTTGTACGTTATGGGTTAATACATGTTTTTTTATTGCACTGTTTTCACTATATATATGGAAATTAAGGCATCTACTCAGAGAAGTAATAGTATGTGCAATATAGTTAATTGATTTATGACAAGAAACACAATGCACTATATTAGTCATCGCTAGATTATATTTGATGGTTTATAATTATTTTGAAACAACAATGTTTGCTGTCTTCCATTTTCTATCTATATATTTCTATAAAATGTAATAAATTGTACATGTTTTAGAGGAATTACAGCAAAAATTAGGTGATTAATAATATAGAAAATTCTTCCTGTTTTTAATTAATGTGTATTTGACTGCAATAAAATACGTTGATGTTATCTTGTGTGCTATTTTTTAATACTAGAGTTATGTGCTTTTGTAAGAATAATTTTGTTTATCAATGTAGAAGTGTTGTTGACTAATGTTTGTTTTACGTGTTTTAGTTCACTCAACAATATTCTTTGGAACGGGGAATTTTAATGTGTTGTATGTAAGAAGTTCGTTATTTCTGCTATTTTATATCTTTTGGGGCATTGACTATTACAGTTAAGAATACAAAAGATCTCAATGGTGGTGTTTAGCTCTATATTGACGTCAAATAACAGGATTTTGTTATTGCCCATGAGTTCTTAAGTAAATATTAGTGAGGAGTTATTTTCAAAATTTAACTTAAGATTTACGATTTCATCAATATTTTCTATCAAAATGAAAATGTCGTCGACTGCTTTGTATCTTCTTCTTCGTAAGTCGTGTTCATTAAGGACGTAGGTGATCATAGACTTCAACATGACCCTGTCCCTTGTCGCTTTCAAAATCTTTCCTTTTGTATCTCAGCCAAACTCAGTTATGCTATTTATTTTCTCAGACTATCAAGTAGATTTTGCACTGCTTTTCTCTGACTCTCTTTTCATTACCCTTCCTGTGAGTATTAAATTCTCCAGGTTCTCCTTCCTCATTATATGTCCCAGAAACCTCATCTGTCTCTTCCATATATTCGGAATGATTTTTTTTACTCGTCTTCATTCTCGCCACCCCTCATTGTTATTCACGTGCTCAGTCCATAGTAACCTCAGCATCTTTCTGTAAAACCACATTTCTGCTACTTCAAGCCTCGTCTTCATCCTTGAGGAGATAGTCCAACATTCACTGCCATGCAGAAGGATAGATATTACACAGCAATCCGGCATTCTCTGAAAAAATCTCCTTGGATAAAAATCCAAGGAGATTTTCCTGTCTTTCAGTTCAGTCGTTAACTTTTGAAATGAGCCCATGTTCTAGCCAATGCGTCTTTGGATCTCAACACTTAAGCCATCAATAATGAAACTATCCTACACCAAGAAAATAAAAGCAAACTACATATTCTCAAGGCAATATTCATTAAAACACTTAAGCTGTCAAATAATCAAATCAGATATGAATACTGTAGTAATGTTCTAAAATGTTTTCAAAAAGAACAGTTTTTTCATGCTTTAATACGTTCATGACTATGACATTATAACATATAAAAAAGCCATTTTGGTTAATTTTTACGTTTTAATGAACACTCGCAATTTGTCAACCGTTATATTTCCAGCAGAAAAAAAATTACAGTAATTTTAGCAACAGAAATTTGCGGTTATTTTTGTTACCATAACTCACACTCCTGGAGATGAACTCGGAAAGAGATTGAAAGTACTTGGGTACCTTGAGAAATGAATGATAATAACATCGGTTAACGTTACAACTCATTTCTGACTTCTTTCAGTTATAATACGCGAAAGATTATCTGTGAGCATGAACGGATTTTATTAAAAATAAGCAGTCTCAAAACTTGCAATTTGCTTGATATATTATTATTATTATATATATATATATATATATATATATATATATATATATATTTTATATATATTTTATATAATATTTTTCTATTCAATTTTTAATCATTTCATCTGAGGCAATGTGGGACTGACATTAATAATACACAGAGAGTTCCAGTGAAAGAAAAGACGAAGGATACAGTGGATATTGAAGAAAGGATAAAAGATGAACGGCATTCAGTGGGATAGATGATAGCAACTGATATTGCATTTAAGCTTTTGGAGTATGTAACTAATAGAAAAGAAACTAAACGGAAGGAAGTTCCACAAGCGGGAAGAGCGTTGAAGAAAGTGTAAGAAGAGGCAGTTATATTTAACTTTTTCAGCGTTAAAAGGGTAGGACCTAGATGCAAATCTAGTAGCACGCTTAACTTCACGTAGTCGGAGCTCCAGGGAAAAAGTTCATCTGAAAAGTATCTGTGAAAATATTTATAGAATAGACTGCTGGAAGCAACGTCAACTCAGTAAGAAAGTAACCGGAAATGAGATGCCAAGTCACGACCTATTACATAGCAGATATTTCTTTTGATTTTATTGAGAACCTTAGGATGTATAGCTGAAGCACTCGACCATATATGCAACAGTCTTATATATTAAATATAAAAGTTCTGCATACTTTAATACAAACAAATTCGAAAAAGAATATAAAAAAGGACCAATTCGCTATACGAATAATAATTACTCACCTTATTTCGGCTGTACATTTTTTTAAAAAAGTAGAAAATGCAGAAAAGCAATAAAAATTGAAGTCATTAATCAAAATCACCCCATCAAATCGAAACTAGAGATGACCACTACAGTGTATCAATTTCACTGCCCAGTTCAAAATTGTGTTTCTTTCCGTAAATCTATTATGCATATCAAACATACTAATACTTTCTGGAATAGACAACTCACATGTCACTAAACAGATTAAGAGGGCCATAAATAAACATTTATCTTCCTATGATTTACAAAATCCGTTAATGAAAATTCTGGCCGAAAACAAATTACAGAAAACATCTCGCTGTGAGATGAGGTCATGTATAAAAAAATTCACGCTCCCTTTATTAACCCCCTCTTACTTGACAGTAGCAATAGGGTGTTCAGATTTAAAAAATCAAGAAAAAGACGCTCACTTGAATTCCATCCGCACTCAAAACGGGGACGTCGGAATAAATGCCCCTACTAGGATTCAAAAGAAAAATTCATTTTATACAATCAAATATGAAGAGAAATTAACAAAAACTAAAAACAAAAGACTTTGAAAATATCTACAGTGACTGAAATGGCATAGGACAATGGAAAACACGGACGTTTTTTTTTTGCATTTACTTACTCACATCGACGTGAAAAATATGATAATGCCGTAAAAGCAAAATGAAAAGATATTTAATTTTTTTTCCTCTCATATTCAAGGAAACATGTTTAAATGATACGTTTCTGCTCAAATAAATATACATTAATACACACACACACATACACACACACATACACACACATACATATATATATATATATATATATATATATATATATATATATATATATATACATACATACTGGAATATACGCATGTATAAAAATATTGTTCAGGTGGAAATAAAACAGTGCTCAATGTAATAATAACAGAACTTTTCATTATATATATTAATAAATATGCATATTAGCTTACGCCGTTGGAACAACTTGGAGTTTCTTGCGTTACGCAATCAGGTGCATATTACGTTCTTCGTATTTGTAATATGCACATGATGATTGCGTAATAACTGAAGCATATATTTCTTCTTGGTTGTTTTTGCTTTCAAACATAAATATTGCTATGGATCAATATATAATTTAAAAAGAGAAACAGAGTATTGCAAAATTATTGAGTTATGACAACACAATTTAGATATCATGAAACCGTCGACCAAAGATTTTGCGACAAGTAAAAGAGATCTTCAAAACTGGCAAGACGAAATAGGAAAAGATTTAATCGAGGATATCATAAATAGAGTGTTCGCAAATTCAATTGACTAACAACAATTTATCTGAAAATATTCTGTTGTTAATGATAATAAAGAAATAAGATACAAGATATTAAATTCAGGATATTTGAGCAACAATCACAATGAAGAAATATTTTATAGCAGTGGGCCCGTGCCTTCAAAATAACGGAAAAATATTTATATCGATGTTCTGGCTAAAATAATGGCAACATATATATAGATTTACCGACTATTAAGTATATTACGTTAAGACATAAGAAACAATAAATAATACGTCACGCTGAGCGTGACCACATAGAAATATATATATTCTGGAAGAATAGGAGACTTTGAAAATCAGTAGCTACTCTGGCATGTACGCTTCGCTCATTCAATAATGAATTAAAGCACTCTGGCTAGTAGGCGTGTATAATGATAATATACGCGCTAAAAAGTCTGCCTTCTTCTACTGAGCTCCCGTAGCCCAGAGGTAGAATCGCCGACTGCGCCAATTCAGTCGGGCTTCAATCTGGGTTGAAAGTAATCGGAGTCTAACCATACTGATGAGCTGTGATACAACAAAATAGATCAGACTATTTATGCTCTCACACCCTGAATTGAGCCCTCTGGAAGAATGGGAGACTTTGAAAAACAGTAGCAATTCTGGCATGTACGCATCGCTCATTCAATAATGAATTAGATCACTCTGGCTATTGGCCGTGTATAATGATAATATACGCGCTAAAAGACCCAGATGTAGAATCCTGGGTTAAAAATGAGCTGTGATACAGCGAAACAGATCTGTTTGCGGATGACTATATATATATATATATATATATATATATGAAGAATAGTTCCGGAGATTAGCGAAATGAAATTAACAGCCGACATTAATTTATTTGTTTAAACCTTATTTTAATAGATATTAATATTTAAGTAGATATTCTATTTTTAATTAAATAGTATATTTATAAATATAAGTCTACTAGCCTGAATATTTATGAAAACATTTACTAGGAAAATGTGTATCATTAAGCAGTATTCAAACCTATTGCTGGCTTCCCCTTTATTTTTAAGTGTTGCAAGTTCGAAAACTGCCGAATGACACACATTTTCTTAACAAAAATTCTCATAAATATTCAGACAGGTAGACCTATATACACAAATATACTGTTTAATTAAAAATAAGACATATACTAAAAGCACAAGCATCAAGTAAAATTAATGTACAAACATATATATATATATATATATATATATATAAACACCGATCTTTACTATAGTAAAAAGGAACTATTACATCTATTGATTATTTTTCCAATATGCAAATACCATTTCGCCAATGTTGGTGTTAGACATGACAAATAGTTATGATCATTATTCGGTCACAGCAAATTAGTCAGGAGTGTGAGTAAAGAAATGAATATCAAATGCGTTTTAAGCACTCCATTTTGTTTTGTTTGAAAGGGAAATATAATGCAGTAGATTGCCGTAAATCATGTCAGCAACGTAATACATAGACGTTACCACGCAACATATAATTGAAAACATCTATCGAAAAGTCACATTAAACATAATTGATAGAAAATTTTTTTCAAAAGATATGCATCCACAATTGTATTTACATGCATATTTAATCTGTGATATTTTTTTCAATTATGCTTTTGTTGAATATGAAAATCAAAAAAAAATTTGATGAATATTATATCTAAGTTTTTCATTTTATCGTTTGGCGGGAGTATAAAATTGTATCCTATGGCTAATGTTACTCGTCAGGATGTTCTCAGAACCGATGGAGATAGAGAATTAGTTCAGCTAGAAAACTTTTAAAAATTAAAACAATCGACATTCAAAGAGACATGAAAACCACAGTAGACCATGAGAGATATAAAACATTGTATTGAGCAATGAAGAGAGTTAACATGTTCAAAATAGAATTTAAATTTGGTGAAGAAATGAAAAATTTAATACACCCATTGCAACGGCACAAACATTTAAAAAGAAAGCAAAGGCAATTGCAACGCACCAGATACAAATAGAATGGCAAGTTAAAATTCTTCATTTCAAAGTTCTACCCGTACCAAAAACGCCGATATAGACAAACCTCGTAGCCACCAGTGGCTACATAGTGCTGGGTTTACAGTTGAACGGAAGGTTTATTTTTTATTCACAAGGCCAATGCTTGTTAACCAGAAATTACCAAGCACCTGTACTAAATTAATGTGTTACTCTAAACTGCATATTCTCTGATCCAGAATCATTGAAGCATCTTGTATCAGGTTGCACTATATTAGCACCCACTGGATATAAAATCTGGCATGACAGTACAGGCCAATATCGGCATTGGAAAATATGCTTTAACGGAAAGGAAGAAGAAAAATTTGGCATAAGAACTACCAGACTTGGTTTCACAGATAGGACCTCTAACAATGGGACTTTACAATGCAACAGACAGAACAATCCAATCCAATCACTCAGACATCGTCATCAGAGACCGTAAAAACAAATTATGCCTCCTTATTAACATGGCAGTCCAAGCAGGCTGTAATTTACCTTTGAAGAACTTAAAAAATCTAAAGAATACAAAGACCTTGAAATCGAAAATTTTAAAAATGTGAGACATGAGAACGTCAAAAAATCGCGTTGTCGCCCTTGGACTGACGGACGGGAAATGGGACAGATAGATTCACCGAAGAGATTTCTAGTAGCACAAACCCTAAATAAATACTAAATATTGTACTCACAAATAAAACTTGTACCTTACAAAGTAGTGTTTTCATATAAAAAAATGTGCAATCTTGAATTTTTTGGCAATTCAAAACATACTCAGTGGTATTTAGTTCTCTGGTTGTGACCGGAAAGAAATGACTATACACCAGAAATCAAAAGATATAATAATAATAATAATAATAATAATAATAATAATAATAATAATAATAATAATA
Source organism: Ascarosepion bandense (assembly GCA_037127315.1). Lineage (NCBI taxonomy): Eukaryota > Metazoa > Mollusca > Cephalopoda > Sepiida > Sepiidae > Ascarosepion > Ascarosepion bandense. The sequence goes on from JBBBDQ010001758.1 coordinate 1,058,348, forward strand.
ATAATTTATTCAGTTCTGGGAAAACTAGGGGCTTGCCCTAAAGAACATAACTAACTAGAAGACTTGATTCCGCAAGAAATAGAACGAATGAAAAATAAACCAGAACAGACATGGGCTGGAATCACCGAATAGGATGGTAAAAGTGCACTGAAAAATCACACAATTGGAAATTTCAAGTTATAGATAAAATTTGTAACTTTTGGCTATATTATTTAAATACAGAACATAAAAATAGCCAAAGTACTTCAAGAAATGGTTAACGATACCACTAAAATTCCTGCATGGATGACCAAATTACCTTACTTCTACCCAAATTAGTGACACAAATAACCCGAATAGCTACAGATCAATTCCATGCCTTCACACCACATACAAACAATTAACATCTATTTAAACAAAACAGACATATTTCTTTTGGAAAAAAAAAAACGACATACTACCGCTTGAACTAAAGTGTACAAAACAGGCGCCTTTTCACCTCAGCTCGTAATAAGTGTAAAAAGATACTTAACGAAGCTAAGATGCTGTTTGCTGCCAGAATGAAGCAGCGCATAACATCCTCTGAGTTCGGAGCCAAAGACTACTGGCGCCTCTGTAAAAGCGTGCGCAACAAGAGTAAGTCCTCAATACCCCCACTAATCAACGAGTTTGAGGTTCTCACCTCCTCAGCGGACAAGGCTGAATGCTTTGACCGTAGATTCTCGGCCAATTCGTGTCTGGATTCGTCTGGAGTCCAGACACCCGATTTCCCATCTAGAACTGAGGCCCAATTGAATGACGTCCACATCAGCCCCTCGCTGATTTCTAGCATAATATCAAAATTTGACCCGCACAAAGCGAGTGGTGGGGACGGAATCACAATCATAGTCTTGAAAAAATGTGCCCCTGAACTCTCTTCTGTCCTTTCTAAGCTCTACGACCTCTGCCTATCTTCCTCCTGCTTTCCTGCCTGTTGGAAGTCTTCTTCTGTGGTTCCAATATTCGAGAACACTGGGGAATCATCGGATCCCGCAAATTACCGTCCTATCAATCTTCTTCCGATCTTCGGCAAAGTGTTCGAAGCCATTATTAATGCCGAGGTCGTTCAGCATCTCACGTCCCACGGGCTCCTATCGGACAAACAGTATGGCTTCCACTTCACCAGGTCTTCTGCTGATATGCTAACGACCATCACCGAGTATATATACCAGGCTCTCGACAAGAATGGTGAAGCCCGAACTGTCGCCCTGGATATCTCCAAAGCATTCGACAGAGTATGGTATGACGGCCTTCTACGGAAACTGCGAAGCTACGGCATTACTGGACTTTTGTTGGACTTAATCCAGTCATTCCTCTCCAACGGCACACTGAAGGTGGTTTTAAACGGACATGCCTCCCAAAACTACCCTACAAACGCGAGTGTCCCCCAAGGCTCTATCCTAGGTCCTACGCTTTTTCTAATCTACATCAATGATCTCCCCGATGCCATAAGATCACAAGTAGGCATGTACGCCGACGATACCACAATATACGCTCGCCTCGATCAAAAATCTGATGTTGACGATAAGGCGAACCTCGCGGCTGAGCTTAAAAAGGACCTCCAATCCGTGGTGGATTGGGGTAAGAAAATGCTCTTAAAATTCAATTCTTCCAAAACGAAGCTGCTGTCAATTAACCACCACAGACGACCGCACCTCCCTCCCATTAGCATGGAACAGGAATGCCTCCCAGAGAGTAAAACACTACGCCTGCTTGGCCGGACACTCTCAGCGGACCTCAAGTGGAATGACTACGTCGAATCCATTGCTAAACCCGCTGCCATGAAATTTGGCTCTCTGTGAAGGGCCCGGAAATTCTTTCCGCCTGAAACTATCCTGCACTTATACAAATCTACCATTCCCCCGTGTTTTGAATATTGTTGCCACATCTGATCGGGTTGCTCTGCTATTCTCCTCGGGCTTCTTGACAAAATAATGATTAATGATTAATACCGACTTAGCTGACCGCCTACAGTCATTCTCTCACCGGCGTGACGTGGCTTCCCCGTGCCTCTTCTGCAAATACTTTCATGGCTTCTGCTCTGATGAACTTAAATCACTGGTGCCCCTTGGGTGTGAGTTCGCACGAGATACTAGATTGGCAACTAGGTTCCACCCTTTTACAGTGAAACCGATGAAATGTAATCGCAATTTCTACTCCAACAGCTTCTTTGCTCGCACTTCCTGCCTGTGGAATTCTCTTCCGCATGCTTGCTTCCCCGACGGCTATAACCTTAATGTAAGGTCAATAGACACCTCCTAACACACTAACCCTCATATTCTCCCCAAATCTCTCCCTATGTACATCCTAACTCGTCTATCACCCTGTGTAACCCCTGCGCTATACTGGCAATGGAATGCATTGCTTGGGGTGACATGAGTAAAAAAAAATGCAAGGATCCATATAGTACTGCGCAAAAGTATTAGGACAAGAACTATTTTATCTTTTATGATGCATCAAAAATAATTTTAAAATCACCCCTGTCCTCACACTTTTGCACACTACTGATAGTGTGCAAAAGTATTAGGACAGGGGTGATTTTCCTAAACGCCTAACAGAAATTCAAACACAGGTTGAAAAGCTAAACCTTTGTAAGAATTATTTAACTAAAATGGAAGAGGAAGGAAGGCTTTGGAATTTGAACTGTTCCCCAACAACGCCCTGATCGCAAACCTATTGGGCATCTCCGGAATATTTTGGATAAAAAATGGATAAATCTAATGTTACTTAGTAAGACACACTTTGGGAACAAACACAAGCTGCTTAGCAGGACATACCATTAGATACATCGAAGAAGCTTGTGATTAATGAAGGCTGTGATCAAAGCAAAAGGCTATTATACTAAATGTTAAATTTATTTTGTAACAAGTATTGTGAAAGCATTTGTTAAGTAAATCAAATAAAATTACTTTAATTAAATGCCTTATGAAAGATAAAATTATTCTTGTCCTAATACTTTTGGTCAGTACTGTATATCTAATCATAAAAGTTTGAATGTATTTTCTGGTCTTTTTTTTTTTTTGTATTACATCTTTCCTTTCCGTGTAGTTTATGCGTTAAACTGATTGGAGTAGTTTATAGATTAATTTTCAACATTTTGAGTGATGACCAGGGCAATTTTTAGAGTTAAAATTTCCAAAAGAACTAATTGGAATTTTTTTGAATGTATATATAAAAATATTTAATTCCATATCACCTTGTTCGTTGGGCTATTAAGTGCAACCCTTTGCCTTTTAGCACATAAAGTATGTGAGATAGCATACGATATTACGAGTGCAAATCAGTGCAATATATTAGACTGTATGCAATATAAATGCAAGTCTACATCGTGATAGAAGTCTTATTACCCGACTTCAAATACAAGCGTGTGGAAACCAATTTCCACACGGAAGAAAACAGATATAGAGATAGTAATGAAAACATTGACAGACGATAAGCGTGTACACCTCGTTGCTTTTTAATAAAACTTTATTTCCAAACTAAGCAAAGTAATTGTTTGGCATTTCATGTGGGATAATGCAGGATAAAGATGGATGTTATCAGGTATGTAATATTGCAAAATCTAACATCACTGAAAATTTTTTATTCAAAAATTTACCAACAAAATTTAAATATACCGGTATGAAAAATTTTATTCAAAATGAAACCTCACTAGATATTGTTAAAATAAAAGAAGCTGTTGAAAATCAAGTAAGCTCATCAATAATTGGATGATAGAACAAATACTACATTAATGGGATATACAGAGATAAAAGATACTTCCGTACAAAAATTAAAGAAAGTTTGTCTAAACCAAAAATTGAACAGACACAACACGCAGAGACACATAATCTATCTATCTATCTATCTATCTATCTATCTATCTATCTATCTATCTATCTATCTATGCCAATTTTGTTATTACAGTGGTTTATGAATGATTTATATCATTACATATTAATGTTCATGTTTCAGAAGAATATTGTTCTTCTTCAGGTAATATTTGAAAAAGAAATAGAAAACCAGATATAGTTTTGACAATATCCAATGTGTTCATGGTTATTTAGATAATTAAGGACGTGGGACTGGCGTAATTTAAACAGTATGATTGTAAGTGTGTCAATATGACTTAATCAAAGTGTGAATTCTGTTGAACTATGGAGTTGAAAACTTGGGTCGCGTGGAGAACAGTCTAGCTTAACTTTTATTTAGTCTGGGTAAGATACATACTAGAAACATAAAATATATTGAATGAGTAGGCAATTCTTTAACAGCAGGTTAGATTTTAGGCTTATAAAATTTTTTGATTTCGTACTACCCTATCTTTAAAAGAGGCCGGATTGTTTAAGTTAAATTTATAATAAAAGTAATTAAAGTATACTAAGGTACATTGGAGTTATGAAAATCAACTAAGCATTGTGTGGGTCATTAAGTTTTAAAAAATGATTTTAAGTAATATTAGAGCATAAGTTATAAATGAACAATATAATAAACGAGAAAATATTTGTGGTGTTTACAAACACTGTCAATTCATTTCTGTTGTGTAGTTTTAGTATATTTTTAGGGAACCTAATAAGCTGCAATTTTGTTTTTTCTTCCACCCCCTCTTTTTTAAGGGATCTTAGCAACCCAGTAGGATAAAAAAATATTAAACCTACAAAGGGCGTATGAACTCTTGATGTGTTAACGACCAGCTAACTAGAGGTGGTGTCTCAATAAATCACCGTAGAGAACGCAACAGTGTACCACTCCACTATCTATCTATCCTGCATACAATCATGGCTATAGAACGAAAATATATTAACGGCGTAAGGGGGTTACTTCCAAAAAGAGCCATTCCTCGCCCGGTCAAGATCGACATGAGCAGCAGGTGTCACCTGGCCGTCATTCGGCGACTGTTAGCAACAACGGCGTAAAGAGGACAATTTTTCCCAAAATCTGTCCCTCGTTTGGAAAGGAACATGAGCAATAGGTGTCTCTCGGCCGTTACCCTGCGACTGTGCGCAACAAATAAAGGCTTACCTTGGGGACACGGAACGTCAGGACGTTAAACAACTGCAGACAACTAGAGAATGTGAAGCAGGAAATGAACAGACTGAACATCAATATTCTGGGAATATGCGAAACAAGATGGCCAAATAATGGCAACATCAGCAGCGACAACCATAGGATAATATACGCAGGAGGCAAAAATAATGATAAAGGAGTCAGCTTAATACTGGATAAAAAAATGTGTTTTTGGATACTGCCAGTTCTCCGAAAAAGTTTACCTTGTCAAACTGAAAGGCAGACCGTTCAATATAGCAGTTGTAGCCATCTATGCACCAACAACACAGAGCACCGAGGAAGAAATAGAATCTTTTTACTCCACTCTAAACAATGCCAAGGCTCAATGTAAATGCAATGAAATCAGGATCATCATGGGAGATTTGAATGCCAAAGTAGGAAAGGAGAGGAAACGTATGACAACGGGAAATTTTGGTTTAGGAATCCGCAACAAACGAAGAGAAAAATGGGTCCAATGGTGCATAGCAAATGACCAGAAAATAACTAACACCTGGTTTCAAGAATACCCACGACGTCTATGAACATGGAGAAGCCCAGGAGGTGACACAAAAAACAGATAGACTACATAACGATAAACAGCAGTTTCAGAAATGCAATGGTTCAAAGCAAAACCTATCCAGGCGCTGACTGTGGAAGCGACCAGGTCCCAGTCATCTGCAAACTAAAGGTGAAACTCCGGAGATTGAAGAAGCTTAGTGCAGGGCTAAAACTGAAATACAACACACATGTGAATGACCTCAACCTACAGAAAAATGCACTAACCGCGTGAAAAACAAATATGAAGAACAGATTGGAAATGGACAGTCGAAATGGGGCTCACTAAAAGAATCAATAGTGACATCAGCAAACAACACTGCCCAAAGAAAATTAGGTGCAGAAAAAAATCGAGTGGATGACTGAAGAGATTCTGGACATGATGTAAATGAGCCAGAAAATAATATCAAGCCATGGAATAGAATACCTGGAACTACACAAGAAAATAAGAAGAAAATGCAGACAGGCTAAACAGGAATGGCTCAATGACAAATGTGCAGAAGTAGAAAGATTGAGCAGGAATGATAAAGCAGACATGCATAAAGAAATAAAAAAAACTGACAGGACAAAAAACCTGCTCTTCAACAAGATGTAAAAAATCCAAGTATGGAACAATCATATTGGAGAAAGAGGAAATACTCCAACGATGGGAAGAAGATATAAAAGATCTTTTCCATGACAAGAGTGAGTAACCAGTAATACGCAAAGATGAAGATGGACCGGAAATATTAATGTATGAAGTGGAATCTGCAATAGACAAACAGAATAGAAACAAAGCAGTTGTATCAGACGGCATAGTCATATAGCTGCTGATCGCCCTGGAAAAATTTGGTATAGAGAAAATTACAGAAATAATAAATGAAATTTATAATCGTTGTGTAATACCAGATAACCTCATCAATCGATTTTCATTGCACTTCCAAAGAAGCCAGGAGCAAACGAGTGCGAACTCCACAGAAACATCAGTTTAATGAGCAATATAACAAAACTGATCGTCAGAATCCTGAGGGAAACAGTGAGAATCAGAATCAGGCCACATATAGGACAAGAACAGTGCGGTTTAATCAAAGACACTGGAACATGGAATGCCCTATTTATGATTAGGATGCTCTCTGAAATGGTAATACAAATGAAGAAAGCTTAAACCTGTGCTTTATTGATTATGCAAAGACATTTGACAAAATACGTCACAAAGAATTGATGGAGATTCTCGGCAGCCTTGACATATTTGTAAAAGACTGAAGAGTAATCATGAATCTTTACTGGTAGCAAACCTATTGTATACGGACAGGTAATGAATTCAGCAGATATACAAAATAGAAAGGGGCGTAAGACAAGGATGTGTGTTTTCACCGGATCTATTCAACTTGTACAGCGAGAATATTTTGAGGGCCATAGAAGTTATGCCTGGATTTGTCATCGGCGGCCACAATTTAAACAACCTAAGGTACGCAGATGATACAGTGCTGATAGCAGACACAGAAAGGTAACTACAAAACCTCTTACAAAAGATAGCTGAAGAAAGTGATAAGAAAGAACTACAAATAAACTGTAAGAAAACCGAATGCATGGTCATCAGTAAAAAGGGCAGTCCAATATACCAGATACAGGTCGGGGATATTAAAATCAAGAAGGTACAAAAATTTAAATACATGGGAAGTGTCATAACAGAAGATAAATGTACGACACAGAGATCCGAAGGCGAATTGGCATGGCGAAGGAAGTGTTCCAGAAGTTATGTAAATTATTAAAAACAGGACAAGTTCGGTACAAACAAGGAAGAGAGTACTAGATTGCAATGTGTTGTCAGTTCTTCAATATGACAGTGAATGCTGGACAATATCATTAAAGATGAAGGAAGAAAATTGAAGCAAATGTAGTTCTAGAGAAGCATGCTGCGAATATCATGGATCGAGCATGTGATCAATGATGAGGTCCTAGAAATGATGGAAACAAAAATGAAATTAATACTAAGCATCATGAAGAGACAGCTGAAGTTCCTGGGACATGCAATGATATAGGAAGGATGGAGCACCTGATACTAACAGGCCAGATAGAGGGAAAAAGAGACAGGGGGAAAGCAACGGATAACATATTTGAAGGACCTAATCAGGTGGATGATGGAACGTGGGTTGCATGGTGTAACAAGAGAAAGCTTGTTAAAAGGTGGAAATTCATGATCGCTTACATTCTGAAGGGACAGGACACATAGAAGAAAAAGAAGAACTACATGGTCGCATAGATTATTTATAATGAATGACAACCATTTTAAATTGTAATTTTTTTAAACTAAATGTCGATTTTGTCGATTTATATTATACTATATTATGCTGAGCCGTGATGTAGACGTAGGATAATATGTACAATTATTAGTATATATTTAACAGCGCTGTTGTATTAAACATTTTTCTGTTATCACATGATAAATATTTTTATATCGGTCTGTACCTGGCTGTATACACACATGCACACTTATTTACACTTATATATATATTTATACACACGCACCTTCACACACACACACACACACACACACACACACACACACACACACACACATATACATATATAGAGAGAGAGCAAACTATCAAAATATATACTGTGATTATATATATATAAATGTGTGTGTGTGTGTGTGTGTGTATCATTCTGTGTGTGATAAAAATGGTATTTTATGGTGTGCTATGTTATGTGTTAACATACTCCATATCAGGGATAGAACGTGCGTATATATACAGGGTTCGATGTGTAAACTGTTGTCATTTACATTTAATTATTTGCTTTAGACTTTGTCAAATACAGAGAATAGTAGGGTCAGTTGGGCACTGTCTGTGAGTAAAAGAATACCAAGATGCAATTCACTTTGTAAGAAATTCGGAAATAGTATGATGTAGTGCTTGTCATCTATACTAGGAGCTCTAATACAAACAATTCAAAGTGCTTTGATGTTATTCTGATGATAGTTGAAAGGATTCAGAAATTGTTCGATGGGTCTAATGGTGAATACGGTAGGGTTACGAGTGATCATTAATGATGGCGACGTTATACCACCAGTCTTCTTCCCACATAGACTCAACCTCAACACAGAGGTCTATACCAAGTTCTTCGGGGAGGAAGTGGAACCCTGGTTGGCTGTTGGAAGATTATGTTTTCATACAGAACTCTGCACAATGTCACTCAAGCAGGAGGACCCAGTCCCTACTTTCGGACAATTTCGGCGACTATGTCACCCCTTCTGGCCTCTTATCTCCACAGACTGCAACCTCCTTGATTATTATGTGTTGGCTTAAGTTTCGCAAGCGAAAAACTAAATACCAGTTATGAACTTAAGGCAAAGACTAGGGCAGCATGCGTCAAATTAAGCATTGAAAGCGTCCAGAGGAGATTCAAGAGATTCCGAAGTCGTCTGAAGACTGTGGTTAAAAACAACGACGCTTTTATTGAGAAAAATTACTCTAGTATTTCTAAATATTTTTTTGTAATTTACAAAGCAATTAATTCATCGCCACCTACAAAAGTGGTTATTGGTTATATATATTAATATTTATATACAATACCCACACGCATATATATATATATATATATATATATATATATATATATATAAACATAGATAAAGCTTATATACACAAATATATATCTATATATATATATGCATATTTATATACGCATATATATATATACACACATATATATACATACATAAATTCACACATATGTACACTCATATATATATATATATAAATATATGTACACATATATATATATACATATATTTGCATATATACACATATATAAACTTAATTTACACACATATGTACATATATATATGCACACATATATACAGTTGTAAATATATGCACACACATAACACACACATGTACATATACTTATATATACATGTATATACAGATAAGTACACACATCGACACACACACACACACACACACACACATATATATATATATATTGAGCATATTTATTTTTTATATATATTTTCATACAATATTTGCAAAAACATCTATTTTCTTTCTCCCTTTTCCTCCCTTCCCCCTTCTCTATCTTTCTTTTTCTCTTTTTATATATATATATTACGCGTATATTATATTCACACGTATTATAAATCACACGTGCATACAGAGAAAAATTAGGTATAGAAGCATACGATAATTTATAGCTTACTTCCTCATATCTTGCGTTGAATAAAACATTTTTCGTAAACGTATTCACTGTGTATAGTCCAAGCATCGCACATCTAGAAAAAGAACACAGATATAAATATGTATATTTTATTATATTTTCCTATATTAATATTTACTTTTCAAACGAAAACATAGGATAGTTAAAGCAAATCTACACATTAATATACGCCATAGATAGAATTCAATAATTCACATGAGAAACATTTAAACAATTACTGGAATAGCAAATGTTGTTGATAAACTAAGTGGCAACTTCGTTAAAGCCTTGTTGAAGTCGATACTATTGAAAGACTTACCCCGTTTCACGTACCAACTCACTTCATCTACTACACACATGCTTAAACCAACAGATCTATAACGATTTCCGTTACTTACGGCTTATAAACCCACATCTTTACTGCCATTTGGAAATTGCTGTCTTGCAAATCATCACAAAGACCTAAAAGATATACCGAGACAAGGTCAGAAAGCCACAGCGGAATACCGTAAACACTATTCAATAGCGCTAGTCTCTCAGCGGGCCAGCAGGAGGAAGACGGTTCACATTAGCTACCGACTCGCATTCATTGCGACGAGATGGCATCTCGCAAGATTGGTTTAAATCAACATTTTCTCTAGACATCATCTAGAGGTATATTAGTGTGCGATCATTAGAAGAACGACCATAAAGAAACGCTGTGATCAAATATCATATCGATGGGCGTTGGGTGTTGGGAAACTGATTCAAGACGAGATTGTCAAAGCTGTTACTAAGATGCACAAAGGACTTGCCGGATACCAATGTAGCCATAGATATTAGTTACTTTACGTCATTTATTCCAGCTTCTTTTGGCATTTTCACACGGAAGGCCTTACTTATTTATTATGCAGGTGACTGGGATTGTAATGATATTATACCGATGAATAGAAAAATAAAAATTATTTCAGCGCACTTAATTATTTTTGCACAATGCCAATCAATGGCGCTGAATATTATTCATGACTAAATTGAAAAATAAATATTATTTGGGCAATCAACTTTATAAGATGATTTAATCTAATGATATTTTAAGAGTTTTGCTAGCTGAAATGATTAAAAAAGAGATTAGTGAAGAATGTCAAAAGGAAGCTATCAAAGAAATAAAAAAAAATCTGTCGACAGGAAGGCGTAAGGAAGGATTGGAGTGATAGGTGATAAAGCTTTGTTTAGTGTCGTCAATTACATTTATTAAAATAAAAAATTATCATTTCTGTCAAAATTTCTCGGATTGGATGAATTATATTATTTAGAGTAGGACTAATGTATTCATTCTTGTTAAAATTACAACGTCACTGGTGTTCAACTCCGAGAAATTCTTTAAATATTTGTCAATTTGGGTAAAATAGGCGTTCTGAACTTAAAGAAATATGACGCGATTTTAAGGTTAACTAAAAAAATGTAAATATTGCTTCATTTTTAATATAAAAATTAAATATCATTGACAATTATTATTTTTTTCAAATTTATTATATATATATATATATATATATATATATAGACTACCACCCAACATGGGTAACATGTTTATTTTCGAAACTTCAGTCGTTGTTAACATTATTTCTTAGCAACTTCTCTATTTTAATTTTGTCGACGATTTTATATTTTGACGAGATGTCAGCCAAAAGGCACGTAAATGTTTTTTTTCTTCTTAAGCCAGATACATTTGTATCAATTTAAGTAACAAAATAATTGTATTTAAGTTATATATATATATATATATATATATGATTAATGTATTTATTTGAAGTTATATATGCATTTTTATTATTATTTCTTTCAACTTTTGCCACTCTTCTTTTATGTGTACTGTCGCTTCAGGGCGGAGGCAGTCATCATCATCCACATTTTCCTATCCATATTTTCCTATATCTGGTGTTTCTGGTGTTACTCCTCTCAAATCCCGCTCTACCATCCATTTGTTCAAGCCCATCAAAAATTTCATGCGTTGCTTTGTCTCTCTTTCTCTCTGTCTGTTCTGTGAGTATCAGATTCTCCAAGCCTTCCTTCATCGTTACATATCCTACAAACACCAGTTGTCTTTTCTTGATGTTTATTATAAGATTAATTTTCGTTTGTATTCACTTCAAAACTTCGTTTTTACTAATATATTCAGTCCAAAGAAAACTCAGGTCGCTTCTGTAGAACCACATTTCGGTTGCTTTAAGTCTTCTTTCAAGAGATTGTTCAGCATTTATTGCCATATTGAAGAACAGACATCACATAATAATCCAATACACTCTGTTTCTATGGAAATTTTCCTGACTCTCAATACACTACTCAGCTTTTGGAATGCATCCTTGGCCACGACTTCGGTTCTCATTCGCGCAATTTTATTCCTCTGTTAGAAAACTTCCCAGTTATTTAAATTTTGTACTTGGTTGAGTTCAGTATGCACGACTTGCTGTCGATATTTTGTTTTTTCTCTCTTTACTACTGACCATACATTCAGTTTTCTTGTAGTATATCCTTATTCCTTATTTTTCGATTTCTCTAGCTACTGTCTGGAAGAGGACTTGTAGTTATCTTTTCGTGTATGCTATCAGCACTGTATTATCTGTCTATCTTCTTTTGTTCAGATTGTGGTCACTAACGACGAATCCTGGCAGGAGTTCTAGTTCTCTCATAAATGCTTGCTGTATAGCTTGAATAGATCTGGTGAGAAAACACATCATTATATTACATCCCTTTCGATTTTTTATATCTACTGAACTCATTCCTTGTCCATATGCAGGCAGTTTGCTGCGAGTACATGTTCTTGATTATTCTAATGTCATTACTAATTATGTCAATGTTGCCGAGCATCTCTATGAAGACTGTGGTGTACTTTGTCGAACGTCTTTGTGTAGTCTATAAAATACAGGTACATGTCCTTCTAAATTTGTATTGATAACATTCCGAGCATAAATATTGCGTTCCATATTCTTGACGAAACCGCACTTTACTTGTCTTATCTCTGGCATGATTCTACTGCGAACTCTGTTCGTCAGAATCCGGTCCCTTACCTGGTTTTAATGTATTAATACACTCCCGATCAAAAATTTATGACCACTTAAAAATCTTTAAAAATAATGTTTTTTTTTTTAAGGATAGATTTTAAACTCCTCCCATTTAAGGTTACCAATACTACAATCTAAAAGGTTATGGAAATAAAAAGCTACATTCCAAATATTTTATTCAAAAATTCACATTTTATAAAATGAGGCAATTTACACATGATCAAAACTATAAGACCAGAGACAAAAAATTCTACGAAATTGTACAAAAAGTGTATGAAAACATTCGACAACCAAATTTAATATTGAGTTCTATCTTCACTGCTTTTGATGACTTCAAAACTTCTGTTCGGCATGCTAAAAATAAGCGTTTCCATTAAGGTGCGGGGGATGTTGTTCCAGCTTCTGAAGATGGCTTCACGAATTTCATTTTTTGTTGAATACTGTTTGCCATTTCGATAAACATCTCTTATCCTCCATCCCCAAACATTTTCAATTGGGTTCAAGTCCGGTGATCATGCAGGATGTTCCAAGAGATGGACCCTGTTTTCTTGTAGAAATGTCAAGGTCCGTCTTGCGTGGATTGCAGCATTATCCTGTTGGAATAACCATCCATCTACACACAAAAAATAGCCCATAATAATAAATATAGCATAATAAAAAAAAAGATGCTTTTTGTAGCATGCTAACATAGCCAGCCGTTGTCAGACGACCTTGCACCACCTGGAGCTCCATCGTCCCTCTGTAAGAAAAGGAAGGTAGTCTATCTAGCGTAAGAAAAACCCTTATTGTAAGCCATGCAGGCATATCCATAACTCAGAAAAGACGACAGAAATAAATCAAGACAAAAACTCGGAGTCTATGAGAAGAAAATCGCTGAAATAAAATGATTCATTTCTATTTTATTCATACTTTTTGACAAGTATTTCAATGTTACTTACAGGCATAAAATCCGAAGTGGAAGCTGCAATGGCCAAAATGAACAGAAATAAAGCACCTGGCCCAGATGGCATAGTGATAGAGCTGCTGACAGCCTTAGAAGAATATGGCATAGAAAAGATTACCGACATAATAAACGAAATTTATAGCAGCGGAATAATACCAGACGACCTATGCAAGTCGATATTTATAGCACTGCCGAAGAAACCAGGTGCAAACGAGTGTGAACTACACAGAACTATCAGCTTAATGAGTCACATCACAAAACTGATTGTCAGAATCCTGATGAATAGAGCGAGAAGCAGAATCAGGCCAGAGATAGGGCAGGAACAGTGCGGGTTCGTCAAAGACACTGGAACAAGGAACGCCATATTCATGATTAGGATGCTGAGCATCAGGAAGAGACAACTGAAGTTCCTGGGACATGCAATGAGGAAGGAGAGCCTGGAGAACCTGATACTGACTGGTCAGATAGAAGGAAGGAGAGACAGAGGAAGGCAGCGGATAACATATCTGCAGAGTCTGATCAGGTGGATGACGGAACGGGGGTTGCCAGGAGCAAACATACTAAGAGTCACAAGGGATAGGGAGACGTGGAGATCCATGATCGCCTACGTCCTGAAGGGACAGGGCACATAGAAGAAGAATGATTTTAGTGATAAAAGTTTTAGTGATAAAAGTTTTAGTGATAAAAGTCTCTCTCTCTCTTTCTTTATATATATATATATATATATATATATATATATATATATATATAATAACAGGCTTAGAATATCTGGTTCTGTATTTACTTTTTTAACGTAATATAATTAAAAATACATTTTTAATTACAATTCATTTACATTGCAACACGAAAATTTCTATATTTTGAGTTTTAAAATTATTATCTCGTCATCAGGTAACGTTGGGAAAGCATATTACTCTAAGAGTATTTATTCGTAAATAAAATGTATATTTCTAACCGGAAGTAAGCAGGTTAGCCGCAAATATGATATTTTTCCTTAAACATATATAAAAAAAAACCAACATCCTCTAACATCTAACCTATGTTTTAAATTTTCAAAGTCGACCATGAGAATGATTTTCTAACTGAATCACATCCCCTCATTATTAACTCTTTAATAAGCAAACGTATTGTTTTCTGTTTCAAATTAAAACATTTTCAACAAAGTTACAAACATTAAAAAAATTAAATCTCGAAACAGAAGTTTCTGTGTCGCAAGGTAAATTAATTTTCAAATAAAAAACGAATGCAATTATATATATATATATATATATATATATATATATATATATATATATACATGTTTGTGTGTGTGTGTGTGTGTGTGTGTGTGTGTGTGTGTGTGTGTGTGTGTGAAAATATTTAGTTGATCCAAATCGGGAGACACCTGAAAACTTCTTTATATAACAAATTTAAATATCTTTTGTCCTAATTACTGTTTTACAAATTCTTGACATTCTTTTTCAACTGAAAAAACCTCCCATTTTTGGGTATAGTTTTCGAAATCTCCTATACAATTCATCCCATCGTAATTCAATGGGAGCGAGATTAGTAGACTAAGGCGACCAATTCATAATTTTCAAATGTTTTTGCTTTTTTTACTCGAAGTAAATTTGACATAATTTAGATAAATGTTTTGGATCGTTGTTTATTTGAACGATTAAAATAGTCCATCTATTGGTAAACCGGATGCTGTAGCATGTCTTTGCACAATAGAATGATCTTTTTCATTGTTTTTGATTGACTTGACCTAAATCAAACCCTGATATTAATATCAAAATGGCTACCGAGGGATAAATGGTGAAAAACAATGCATTTATTATGCAACACATGCAAACTATTCATAATTAAACGAAATTCATTGAGTCTACAGAGAAATAAACGTTATGTTTGCGGTAGTAAGAACGAAGCCTAAAGAAAGACTGGAATAGAAAAGCAAATACACTGTAGTTTACAAAATTTATCGTTTAGATAAACGAAATTCAAAGTTATCTCAATTTAAGGTGTTATCAAAAACAAATGAAATGTTCAAGCAAAATTTTGGCTTATTATATTTGCATACTCATTGAACATACGACTACAAAAGACTCATCCACATGTAAAATACACATTACTAACAGAAATATAAAAACAAATCTATGTGAAATTAACTATCAAAATAGACACAATGAACTGACTGTGGTTGAAAAACACAGAACAAAATAAAAACACACCCGTCCCTATAAATACATCCCTTTGAAAATATACATATTCAGTTGAGAACACTTTGATAATTTGTAATAGCACAGCCAAAAGCGCTGTGGTATATGGAACACCTGTACATTTGTTATGCACTTTATATATATATATATATATATATATATATATATATATGTGTGTGTGTGTGTGGGTGTGTATACACATTTGTTATGCACTATATATATGTATATATGTGTGTGTGTGTGTGTATGTGTGTGTGCATACAAGCCTGTATGTAGGTATGATAGATTGAGGAATAAATAACGTTCATAAATTTAATATGCTTGGCTTTATTTAACCATCACCAAAATATCAAATATAGAAAATAAATTATGAGTTTATTTTTCTTTATATGTTTTTTCTGCATATTTCATTTTCTGATGCACCTTAAATAAAATGAAAATATGTTCCATTTAGAAACGTTGCCTATTTCTTTATTTTCCTATAATTCTGTCACATTTAATACATAATAGATCTATATTTCATTTCAATTCATATATATATATATATATATATGTATATATATATATGCGCACATATATGCGCATACCCAAGTGTATATATATATATATATATATATATATATATATATATATATGTGTGTGTGTGTGCGTTAATGTGTGCTTTTGTGTGTGCGTGTATATATATATATATATAGACACGCACACACAAAAGCACACATTGACGCACACACACACACACACACATATATATTTATGCATACACACACTTATATATATATATATATATATATATATATATATACTCACACATATGTATATAGATATATGCACATATATATGAATGTACACACATATATATATATATATATATATATATATATATAAACACACACATATATATACACACATACACATATATACATATATATCGTTAGTGTACGCGTGTATGTGTTTGGGTTGTAATTCTGTGAGCGGAATATAAAGACATACACGAAATAATATAAAAATGTATAACCTTCCACAGATTAAGAAAAATAGATATAGCATAATAAATATGAAATAATAATAAATATAGCAGAATAATAAGTCTAGCATAATAAAAAATAGCATAATAAATACCTGTCTTGAATAACCAAAATGATTACCAGTCAGACAGAGATAGCCAGAAGAAGGTAGTCAGTTGCATAGAGGAGTGAAGCGTTTTTATAATTGTTACAAGAAAATAAACAAATAAATATGAAATGATGAGTCAATATTTCAAGTCGCTGTTTCCTAAAGGGAATAAGACAAAAGAAATGAATTGAATGTATTAACTTTTTGGACAGGAAAATGTGAAAATTATTAAGAAAACATTCATTCAAAATAAACGTTAGTCATTTTTAATAGAAAACGTTAATAGAAGCAAGACGTGCCCCACGAAAAAAGATTACATATAAAGGAAAGTGATGAGAGAATGCTAAAAACAGAAATATATCGTACATTCAATCAGTTTATGCCCAGAAGTTGAATTAAATAAAAAAAACACAATTTTCACAATTCATGCATGTACAAAAATTACTGAAAAGAAAGAAAAAATCGTCGTAACAGAGAAAAATACATAAAAACGAACACTGGAACAAAAATGTTATTATCTTGTATAATTTAAAATTATATATATATATAGATAGATAGATAGAGAGATAGATAGATTTAAAATACACACTAAAATGAAAACGACATGATTCAAACGTATGGAAAGTTTTGGTGAGTCTCAAGTGATGATGGGAAATCTATGGTAAAAATTGAAACTAAGTAAATAAACGTAATTTTCAGCGAGAATTAAATAAGGAAACAACGATAACAGAAGAGAGACAAACCAAAATAGCGGGAAAATGATAAACGGACTTTCAAATAAGAAACAGAATTGGGAAAATATTGATAGAAGAATGTTCAGAGGAAGTTAAAATGAAACTTCGATGAATGCACTGAATTAATAAAATAATGGAAAGATTTAGTGTAAGAAAAGAAACACAACAATCAATCATCCGAATGATAAAGTTGAAAAATTAACTTAAATTAAGCAAGTTTTTTTCTTGGAAATGCAACGGCACTTCTGAACATAGGTGACCATGGCGGTTCGAATATTCCGTCTCTTTGTTATCGGTCTATTAGCATACATTTTTGGGTTAAAGAAATATAGTAGATTTGGTTCCTGTTGCATTCAGGATTTTCTCAGCTGACTTTCTTCAGGTTAGAAAGACCGTCTATTCTGTTATAAAATCATTATACTATCAGCTGACAAAGGCAATTCCCCTCTAGTTATGGACAAAACAGAAAACACCGAGAAAATGGAAGACCTCAATAAAAGTGGTAGCTATAGCAAAGTAAAGAAACACCCCACGTTAAAAAGAAAATGACAGATGTCGCAGATCTTAATCCAGAACAAGTACTGCTGTCAGCCTAAGACATTCAGCTAGTTGTTTCAACGCGACAGTAAGCTACGTCACCTTTATGGTCTATCAAAGATTCACAAAACTATATTCAGTTCAGGCCGATTGTAACACCCTCTGGGTTGCTTTCTTTTTAATATAAGTGACCCACTGATAGAAAAGTCACCACCATATGTCGGAAACTCCACATATTTCGTGGAAATAATCAAAGATGCTCTCATCTAATGCAACCACATGGTGAGCCTGGATGTGGTTAGTCTGTTCACTAAGGTACCCACGGTGGAAGCACTGTCTAAAAGAAACTGACTGAACTCGCACTCAACCGTAGAAGAATGTACCATTATTCCAATATTTAACCATATTGAGATGTTGACATTCTGCACACAAACAACATACATCCGAAATGGATCTGACATATATCGGAAGAAGGCTTAAAGGTGGGTTCACCATTATTGCCAGCATTGATAACATATACATAGCATTCTTCAAATTCATGTCATTAGAGTTCATATCACTAAAGCTAACTCTTTCGCTGCGATACGTTGATGACACCTTCATACACTAAGAAAATCATGCAGAGGTGCACTACTGGACCATGTGACCTCAAGAAGATTATCGATACTGTTTACAATGGAAAAAGAGAATCACAACAATCTCGCATTCATTTATTAGTATCTCGAACAAAGAATGGGTTTAAGAAATCCGTATATTGCAAACCTACATTCACCAGACAGGACCTAAACTTCAACTCCCAAAACTCATACAATTTAAATAAAGGGATCCTCAGCTGCTTGCAACATCGAACAAAAGTAATATAAACTAGAAACGGTCAGTGTAAGCTGTAACCTACAACGTAACATCTACCTGGGGTATATGACAACAATTCCACGAACCTAAAAGGGAGAGAAAACAGCTTCGGTCTGTCTGAAGTATGTGAACGGATTATCGCAAAAAATACAAAAGATCTGCAGTCCATATAACATTCAAAACGACCTTCTAATGTGGTTCTACATTTCACAGATACCTCACACGAGTAAGACCTCAAATAGAGTAGAACATAACTAAGGACTAAGTATACGCCATTCCGTATAGCTGTGGAAATAAATATAAATAAGAAATAGGCCATTCCTTTAAGGTAATTCAGCATAAACATCACAAAACTGTAACACGTAAAGATAGAAAAATTAGGCGTAGATGACCGCATATGGAGATAACAAAGGGATCGCCTTCTCCTATGGGATGAAGAAGGAAATAACTTATAGAAAACACCACGGGAAACTACGTAAACTTAAGGAATATGTGCATATGCTAGGCCAAAAAATGTCCTAAGCCGACCAAGCATAGAAATGAATACCGTATGGAAACCAGTTATATCAATTACTAGCTTCAAAGATTGCAATATGAGCTCTGGTACAAAATAATGATAAGTGAAATTTATAAGTCCCAAAATTTAATAGACTGAGATACTCAAGGATACATAGTTCACTAGATATAGGCGTTGGTTAGTGATGTTGTGAGTTCTTGGCTGCAGCAGTGGTGAACTTAGGAAGTTGAGTTAAAGGGAGATAACTAAATGGCATCTGGAAGTAGCATCGCACATGGAATGAGAATGATCGAAATAAAGTGTTCTGTTAGAAATGTAAACGTGGCAGTAATTATTCAATAAAGAACAGCGTAAAATATGTCAATACTCATAGAAGGACAGAAAAATTCTAAAATTAAAACAGAAATCAAGATATTAATATCAGGTTTTTAAGTAAAGACACCGGGAAATAGTGATACCGTTATTCTCTAACAAATATTTTAAATATTATATGCGTCTTATAGTAAAATATTATATATTTCGTACAAAATAAAGGTATCATTAATTTATTTAAATATTATTAATATTGTCGTTATGTTGTAATTTAATCTTTGCACATTGAATTATATACGTATGCAAATCATTTAACACTAAACATTTACTGATTAGGAATTATCATAAATAAAAGTAATGCTCACTTGACATTTTAATTGTTGTTGATTTAGGGTAGGTTTTATTTATTTATTTGCAAATGGTATTTTGTGTGCAATTAATATTTCTCCATCCTGAAAGCTTTATCATATAGACGAACCGTTGCTAGTTTATCACTGATATATTGCTATTATTGTGGAGAGATGTTCATACGCGTTACATTCATAAAGTAAGTCACTCATAGCAACAACACACGCGACTTAAATCCGCTTGAGGAACTTTCTATTATCAAAACAATCAACAGACCTTTCCAAATATTAAATAATTTAATGTCAATTGTAGGAGAGAAATCTTTACAAAAGAGAGCCTATCAAAATCGAGATGTTTTTGATATATAGATTTATATAAAATTCTAGTTTATTCGATCAGAATTTTTCTCAAGGATTCTTATAAATTATATGTTAAAATTGTTTTTTATGGCTCTTTGGTTTGGCAAGTAAGAGGTCTTCTTCTTCTATGTGCCTTGTACTTTCAGGACGTAGGCGACGATGGATTTCCACGTCTCCCTATCCCTTGTGGCTCTTAGCACGCTTCCTCCTGTTACACCACGCAACCCCCATTCTGTCATCCACCTGCTCAGGCCCTTCAAATATGTTATCTTCTGTACCCTGTCACTTTTTCTCTTTATCTGGCCTGTTAATATTATGTTCCCCAAGCCCTCCTTCCTCGTTGTATGTCCCAGGACCTTTAGCTGTCTCTTCCTGATGCTCAGTATTAATTTCCTTTTCGTTTCTATCCTTTTCATTACTGCCATTTTGGATTCATGATATTCACAGCATCCTTCTGTAGAATCACATTCAGTTGCTTCAAATTTTCGCTTTATCTTTGAAGATAATGTCTAGCATTAACTGTCATATTCAATATTCGACATCACATAGCAATCCAGTACTCTTTTCTCTTAATACTCTACTCAGTTTCTGGAACGCGTCCTTTGCTATACCAATTTACCTTCGGATCTCTGTGTCACACTGTTCTTCTTCTGTTAGAACACTTCGTAGATATTTATATTTTTCAGCTGGGAGTGTGTCCAATATAGTTCATTTATTTCAGAGAAGAAGCATAGTTTTTAATTGGGCATTGAAATTGATGCACTACATTGGTCATCGCTAATTTAGATTAGATGAGGTTATTTAGATGACTGATAACAAGATTTTTGGTTTTCCATTTTCTGTTAAATATCATGTTTTACATTAGCCTCTCACTAATATATCGCTATAACTGTGGAGAGAAGTTAATACGGGTTACATTCACCATTTAAGACGTTCACAGTTAGAACCCGACCAGTTTCACCATTTTCTTTATGTTATTTGCTAAGATGTAAGTTCCACTCAGAAATGCTTTTTCCTTAGAAATGTTACTTTGTGGAATGAACACCCGAGAGGAGGTTTTCCTGACAACTAGGATATTGCTGTCAACCAGTATTTATCTTACACGTACACATAATGTGAAATTAATTCCATCTTCTGCCTCCCTTACTGCAATCTCTCTTTGTAACCGTCGACTAGTAGCCCTGGTGTCTTAAACTGCTGGAAGTAAGAGCGAAAGAAAATTATAATTTCAATAAATAGGAATATAATTCGCATAGTTTTCACATTTCCTACGGCTAAATCTAAATGAATTTAATGTTAAGTAAACATATTAACGGAAGCATCAACATAAAATACATTAAAAATTTAAGAAGTGTGTAAAACATATATATAGACGAACGAAAACTATGTGTGACAATTAGGGTGGGGATAATTTTTACTGCAAAATTAGACAGAAATGAGTGGCAAAATACACTTTTAAAAATGATAGTAGTTAGAGGAAAAGGACATGGAATGTATGCAAAATTCTAATTAATTTCTGGGGAAAAAATAAGTGGACAACACAAACATAAGAATAAGGATTACTCTAAAGAGACTGATGGATATGCGTTGTGGAGCAGTGGATATCGGCTTCGAACGACAAATCGGAAAGTCAAGTTCGAATTCCAGTTGAATTCCTTGCATTCACTTACGCACAAATACCCTTAGAAAACGTATTAATCCGTCTCTTCTCTCCAGTTATTGGTTAAATAATAGGACAGATTGGGTTCTATAGCCTTGGATGGCAATCACTCTACTGCAAAAAGCAATAGCAACCTACTGCGGGATAATCTTCTACCCAGTCGGTCATGTCGTTTTCGAGACATGATCGCCCAAAGTGTGTATCACGTATGGCACTTAGCTGACTGACTAAAATGACTGATGACTAATACACTCATAGTAATGAAATATGTGCGTAGAAAATATGTGGATATCGGCTTGGAATGAGAAATCGGAGATCCGAATTTGAATTCCAGTTGAATTTGTTGCATTCGCTTCCGTGCAAATAATTATCTGTTTCTTCTCCCTTCAGCTATAGGTTAAGTATCAGAACAGATTAGGTTCTCTAACCTTGGTTGGCAACTAGTCTGCCCCAGAATGTAATAGCAACCTACTGAAAAAAATCTTCTGTCTAGTCAGTCATATTTCTTTCGAGATATGATCGCCTAGGTATGTATCACGTATAGCACTTAACTGACTGACTGAAATATAAAATACAAAAATAAAATAAATCGCAGAAGTTAGTTTTTTAATATAAACGTATTAATATGTACACTCATTCTCAGTATATCCACTCTATACATATACATGTACATGCATATCAGTAAGTTATATGGCGTACATGATACATGCTTTGGCAATCAGTCAATTTTTTATCCATGAATGGCTAAAAAGAACATTGCATGAATCAAAGCTTGCCATTCTGCTATTCAACCACATTCTTAGAAAGATTTGTATTTCTTCGGCACTTAAAGAGCCAAAATTATTGGTTATGCTGTAACTACGCGAAGAAGACATATGATGTAACCTCTCAGAGAGTGAGAAAGAGAGAGAGAGAGAGTGAGAGAGGGAGAGTGATGGTCTACAGTCATACGTAATCCTTTATTGAACATAAGCAAATATCTCAAGCCATCTGTCAAGATGATTTGTGACTTCGTATATTATGGTACGTGGCAGGCAGTTACAATTTAGTAAGTATTCATACAGTAAGTGTGGGTAATGTATGATATATTTATGATATATTGGTGATTTTCCTATTGTTTCTTTATGATTTTATTTTCAGTAAAGCTAACGTTTTAGAGTATGTCTTTAATATTTTGTACAGTATATTTCGTTAAGCTAGGCTTTGTCGAAAAATTTGATGAATATTTTACCTAAAATATCTCATTCATTTTGATTGTAAGTGTGTTGAATCCTAATGTTTCTATTTTAGCTAAATTTTTTATTCTTTTACATAAATTTGTTCTAAAATCACCGTATTATAGAGCGGTTTCATACTTTTTACTTTGTTGAAAATGTTTTTGCCCGATGAGTTGTCAGTTAGTCTGTGACTGGTAGAAAATTGGGTTTCTTTGTGTATCCTGTGAAAGGTTTTGACGGAAGTGTCTATGTACAGTGGCTCGTAGTTTGTTTTCCTGAAAATTACCGCTCGGTTTTCTCTACTAATTTTAATAAATTTCATTCTAACTTAGAAATTTACACGGAAGTCAAAATATAAGGAAGATTAGTAATTTAATGAAGTTATGAATAAATGTTAAATAACAAATTATATATATAATCACAAATATTGCCAGCCTACTTACATACACTCTATTTTGTGACAACCGACAACGCAACTAGCATAAATAAGTATTCTCGATTTCATTACTGCAAATAAATGTTATAAACAAACAGAAACTAAGAAAATCTTCTTCCTCTGAATACCTTATTCTGTATATATATATATATATATATATATATATATATATATAGCCGGCTAAAAATGTAGTTTCATCTTAAATCTCATTGAAATGTGAAACTTGCAATTACTATATGGTGTTGATTTGTATGTTTTATATATATATATATATATATATATATATATATATATATATATGAGTGTTTTGTAAGTCAACGCATGCGCACGTGTTCTTTTACAATGATATTGATTTTAACTAAATCTACTTTTAAAGTGCGATAAATGAACAGGTTAAATTCAACTGTAAAGATTGAAAAAAACTCATAGAATAGATAAAAGAGGGATTCTCAAAAATGTCAAGCATAAAAATTAAATCAGTATTAGAGCAAACCCGATGTAAGATAGAAAATTAGCTGGGAAGAGGAAAAAACAAAAATGAGAAAGAAAGAAATAAAAAAGAACAAAAAAAAAAGGAAAAAACAAAGAAACAAAATGCTTACAAGAAAAATATTAGGAAGAAAAAGATAAAAATAAAAAAGCAGAAAAAGCAAAAATGTTAATTACAGAGTAAATAAGGCAAGAAGAAAGAAAGAAAGAAAGAAAGAAAGAATGCTGACAAGAGAGAAAAAATTAGGAAGAAAAAGCTAAAAGATAAGAGAAGCAGATGTAAACAACAAGGAAGAAAGAATGAACGAAATAGAAAATAATAAGAGAAAATACGACAAAAACAAAAAGAAAGAAAGGAAAAGAAATAAAAAAAGAAACATAGTTTATAGAAGAGGAAATAAGACAAGGAGAAAGAAATAGAATAAGACTAGAAGAAAGCAAGAAATAAAGAAAGAAAAAGTTAAGAGATAAAATAATTCCTGAAAAAGAATGAAACATTATAAAACAGGAAGAAAGAAGCAAGAAGGCAAACAAGAAATAAAGAAACGATAATAAGCAGATATATAAGTTAAGGTGGAAGGAAAGAATTGATAATTCATGAAACGTAGTTGTAAATAAAAAAAGGAATTAAAGTGAAAAGGGATAAAAAAGTGTATGACAGAAAGAAAACGGGACGCAGCAATGTTTACCGAAGCATTTTAAAATTGTCTGTTTAATGAGCAAAATTCCAAACTGAAAATACCCGATAAGAAAAAAGAAAAAAAAACCTTCATTGAAAAAATAAATAAATAAATAGAAACAAATTCAAATAAAAAAAAATAATAATTCAGATTTGAACTTCTTGCTCACAACAATTTTCCCAAGAGGCAAATGTCGTCAATGCTTCAGTGAAGACATTTCCACGACGCATTCTTTGATAACAAAATTTTGTTAATACGACACCATGGCAAAATAATACGATTCGAACTGAAAGAGTCGGGTTGAGACAAACGGTCATAAATAAATGACACATT
The DNA here is from genome assembly GCA_037127315.1 of Ascarosepion bandense. Lineage (NCBI taxonomy): Eukaryota > Metazoa > Mollusca > Cephalopoda > Sepiida > Sepiidae > Ascarosepion > Ascarosepion bandense. The sequence goes on from JBBBDQ010001758.1 coordinate 1,083,891, forward strand.
TTCATTTTTTGATAGACAGAAACCTAAGTTAAAGATAAAAATGCAATTATATGAAAGAAATGAGAAAAAAGATAGAATTGTGCAGAAACCTAAAATATAAAAAAGAAGACATAAATAAATAGAAACTACAACAAAAACGAAATAGAAAATAGCGAGATAATGAAAGAGAAGAGAATGACATTAAAGAAGGTGTAGAACAATTTGACCGTCATTTTTGTCAAGTGAAAGTGTGGTTACAAAAAGTAGGTATCGTTTTTTCTTTACGCGCATAAATGTTTGCAACAGACTGAGTATCAGTCGCTGTTATATTGTTGTCGTTGATTGGCTGATTCAATTTGGTCAAAACAATTAACCCCTTGTAAAATGTGCGTTCATTACACTAGCCTTTTAGCGATCGTATACATACAAACTGTGGTCATGCGATTTGAAGAGAAATGTGGGTCATATTTCAGTCGAACACGGTAAAGGTACTGGTACATGGGATATTAACATAGTTATCCAACTATTTAGAAATATATATATAATATATATATATATATATATATATATATATATATATATATGTGTGTGTGTGTGTGTGTGTGTGTGTATGGATGTATGTCTGCATATTATATTTAGGCAGTACTCTCTCTTTTATGTAAGGTTCATTAAAAATGAGAGTCAAGGTACTGTAGTTAAATTATTTTATATAATTTTTCATGTATCTTTTTCTTTTCAGTACACAAATTATATGAAAATTGTCGGAATGTTTTTTGGTATTTTTTTTTATCCAAGTGCTTTCGGGTATACTTTTAGCTATTATAAACAATGTGTGTTTATTTTTACTTTCAACTAAAATATTTTGATTCGGACAATCTATATATATTTTATGTAATTATAAGATTACATAAAAAATTAAATGTATAACCTAACCACACTCCCGTTCTGTCATTTTGAACGAAATTAGTACACACACACACACACACACACATATATATATATATATATATATATATATATATATATACTGCATTTCAAAATATTAACCAGGTGACATCCTAACCAAAAACTACTACTTGTAATTTAACAAAATATTCAGAGAATGGTGATAACATGTACATACACATATTCTGTAAAATTTTAAAGAGCAGAGATTTTCCTAATTTACTTAAATTATTACTGTCTCATATTATTGATGTAATAAAAACTCTGTAAAAACAGAAAACAGCACTTTAATTGCTTCATTTACAGATTTTTATGGATACAGAAAATAACTAAGTTGAAAGTAAATCGAAATAAAAAAGTAAACAGAATTAAAATATAAACTGCTATTTTATTCGGTTAATATGAGATAGGGATACTTTTAAAAAATTTCTTGGAAAAGGCGCTCGTCCATCAAACATGTCAATTTCTCGATCTTCTGTTATGTAATTTCACGTGATACGCTGGCTATTTCTTGCCATAAGTCATCCTTGCTTCTAAATTGGCGGCTATTCTAATAAACATATCGCTTGCGAATGCTCCATATGTTTTTAGTTGGGTTTAAGTCTAGGGAATTAATCAGCCAGTTCGTCTTCCTAGGTCAATAGATGGCTAATTTCTGCGGGTACGCCGTAGTTTTATGCGCTGAATGCAATGGAGCATTATCTTGCATAAATTCTTTGGTTCTCCTGAAGGTGATAATTTGCAATTTAAGTCAAGATTCAAGGTCCTATATTAGCAAGTCCAGTTATTTTCGTACGGCCGGGCACTCTCCAGAGACTGACAAAGATAGCTCCAATAATGGCAGATCAAAGAATAAGACCTCTCCTCTGTGTTGGCGTGTCAAGCCTTTATGACGATCACGCCATACGTCTCAAATAAATACGTCTCAAGCTTTGCTGTAACCATTATTTCTATTAAGTATTGCACGACTTTCATCTGTGGACAGAACTTTTGAGCGATCAACCTTCATGTTCTTTGTTTATTTCAAAAGCATTTGCATGTGTCCGTTTGTCAATCGACGATTTGTCAGGGGGTATCACTGATGTCTCGACCTTTTTAGAAGACGATAACGAGTACTTCTAGACATTTCTCCAATGCTCCTAAAAATTGCTACACTGGTCAGGCCTGGTTATTTACACCTCTAGGTTTCATTCATGACAAAGAAAGCCGGGAAAGAACCCGCAACTGGCTATTATTGGCCTTCTTACCTACCTTCATAGAAGCTGCAACAATTTTGTTCACATTTTGTTGATATCTTCTAATTATTTTGGATATTTTTAATATAGATTTGCCTTTGGAAGATCAGATGTTATATTATCATTTTTATAATGGGTTAAGTAAGATTTGTGACCTATAAAACCTTCTATAGCGTGTTAGTATTGCAAATAACCACCATTTGTTTTTTGCTGAGCAGAAAAATAATTATTAATACAGCCTAAACATATACCTATTTCCATTATGCTGTGAAATTTTCGACTGGTAGGTTTTGTACAAAATGGAAAAAATGTGACCTCGTTAATCATTTTAAATGCAGTGTTTATATATATATATATATATATATAACTGTAAATTTATCTTTAAACACGTCTCAAAAAAACCCACCGAGTATAAACGCGGAGGGGAAAAAAGGGAGAAAAAAGAAGAAATGAACTACGCACCTGAACATTAGTCAAAGTGCTAGTCGAAAGAAAAAAAACCTCAGACGATATATATATATATATATATATATAATGGGCGCGTGGTTAGAACGTTTGTTTTCTGACCATGCATTTTGGAGATTCTACATGTAAGTTATGGGAGCTCGGACTAGGAAGGCGGATTCTAAATTGTTATATATACAATATAAACACACACACACACATATGCATACATATATATATATATGTGTGTGTGTGTGTGTGTGTGTGTGTGTGTGTGTGTGTGTGTGTGTGTGTGTGCGTGTGTGTGTGTGTGTATGTGTGTGAATAAATGCTAAATAAAAATATTCTGGTAGACGTGTTTCGACCTCGGATTGACTTTCTTGATGCAAATATTAAGATTTAGTTTAGCAACAATTATTTACTGAATGTCATTATTTTTCATGTTTTTAAATTTAAGAACGCTCGTAAATATACAACAATCTAACTGAAATTAAAATAAATTATGGAAGATAGCCATTTCACAAAATAAGATTGATAGCTTATTCTTCCTGCTTTCCTTGGGCCGAGTCAGTTGGAGCTTCAGTATAAACTGATTGTACCCCTACAGAAGGGCAACCCCACATTGAGGTAACATGTGTATAATGATAAGCTCTATCCAGGTTCCTGGCTATTACGATAAACTGTATTCGGGAGCAACGCCTATAATGTGAAGGTTTAGAGAAGCGTGTAATTGCTATTGTTCCATGGTTATGGTCACAACTATGGGCAAATAGTGAACCTCGAATCCAGGGTCAAAATACTATGAGAGTATAAAAATGGACTCTTATAGTAGAAATTTTAGCAATACATTTCGAGAAGAAAAATATTGCCAGAAATACGTTTTTGAAGAAAAAATATATGGCCATCTTTTAAGAAAAAAATAAATATTACCGGCAACATATTTATGAAGGAAAAGATATTATCAGTAAATATATTTTAGATGAAAAAATATGACCATGAATATAATTTTAAAGAAAAAATATTACCAGCAATACATTTTTGAAAGAAAAATATTACGAGCAATATATTGTTGAAGGAAACGTATTACCAGCAATATATTTCTGAAAATGAATGTTACTTGCAATAATTCTTTTAGAAAAAAGAATAAAACAGCAATACGTCTGACCCTCAACAAAAAATGAGGTTGATATGCCGTAAAACAAAGCAAAGTTGCTTTCTTTTATTAACTTTTCTAAGACTTTATGCAGTTTATGCAACAAATTATTAAATTCAGTCCCAATTCAACATTTATATTTAAAACGTTCAATACCTGATAGTATACAAATGCCTATGAACGTAATAAATCATTTTTTCTTCAACTCAGCCACATCTAAAACAAATAAAAATATACTTATACTTCGAACATCATTCACTGACATGAGCTCTGATGTTTAACAAATTTGGTGCTTGTAAATCAGTAAAAATTAAAGCGAATATACAAAATATCTTTCCGAACAAAACATGAAATACCAGAGCAGTGATTGTTGACTAACCGACACAGGGAAGACAGCAAAGAAAGGTAATTCCCTTTTTTATAAATATTTTAATATTTTTTTTTAATGTGAGCAATAACTTGTCTCAATTGACGAATTGAGTAAGTAATTTATAATATTAGAAGGTTGTAAAAGCCAAAAATGTTTTTTTAATTACAGTTTGTTCAGTAACGATTGTTTAGAAGGTTTAAACGTTATTAAACGTTTCAATTTCTTACATAGCTTAGCAGATATCTTTATAATCATTATATAGTAGTTTTAAACATTATGGCAGAATAAAATGATCACTAAATGCCCTTCTTTTTATTTAGATATTTGCCTGGTTAAAGAAGTTAATGGAAACCACTTATTAAAGAAATATATAACGCTGATTTAAAAACAATTCCGTCTACCGACGAAAACTAAAGAATAAAGAAATACATTATATTAGAAAGAATTCATCAAGCATACTCGACGTGACAATAGTGAAAGATTTGCGAAGATACATCACGGCTACATAATAGTACTACTACACAATACACATACCACGAATGTGAATAAACGTTAAAAATGGCCCAGTGAAAATGGTTAATGAATTGACCGAAGCAGCTTGGGGAGTTAACGGATTTTGCTTTTACACAGCCATTCTCAAAAATGAATATTAAACAAAGTTGTAGAACTTTTTATCTGTCATATTCGCCGAGACGAGATTAAAAAATTTCTGCAAACAGACACTAATATATATATATATATATATATATATATATATATAAACGAAAAATCTATAAGTGAGCCACAACCTACTGCGGTTTCACCCTACGGATCGTCAGGGAAAGAGGCCTTTTTCCCTGACGATCCGTAGGGTGAAACCGCGGTAGGTTGTGGCTCACTTATAGATTTTTCGTGTAGTTGCTCTACTTCCGTACTTTCGTATTGAGCACATTTTCTGGTGTTTGGTTCCGTCTTGGGTTTTTTTTCTTTCCTGCGGATGCTTGACTGTTCGTTCTTGTTCCGTTGGTTTCTTTTTTTTCATCCCCAATATCCGACGACATATTTCTCATCGCATTTTGACGGATTTAAGTTCTGTTTTTTGACATGTTTCGAATATTTCTGTTTATTTTGATTAGTGTAAACTTACGGATTCTAGTTTATTTGTATCATTATATATATATATATATATATATATATATTCTACGGATTTAATGAATATTATTTCTAATCAGACTTGATCCATATTACGCTAAACGCTTATTATTCAAGTAGAAATCTTTTTTCTATAGACACTGTAAACATATTTCAAACAACATGTCATTCGAGTGTTTTAAAGAAATGGTTCCTTCCAACAGTCTTTGAAGCTTCATTCCACTCATGTAGCTTTAACAATTGTATAACAAATTAACTTCTAAGAAAGTACTGAATTTAAATTTTATCCGATTATTTAAAAAATTAAAGACATGTTGAAACTACTAATTGTCTTTATGATTGTCTTTATTATGACTTTCAAAATGAACAAGTAGTTAGGCTTATAGTTAGATTGTAAAAGGGATGCATGTAGAAACACGTTTATCCTATAAATACAACATTAAAAGTTTTATATATAGAGCGTAAATACTGTTAAAGAAAGAAATACTCAAAACTCTCTGAAAATATACTATATCAGCATACAAATTTAACAGAATAAGTATTAATCTACTAAATAACAACTGAAAATCTCATTTAATATAATTCCATTTAGTCTTCATTACACTTCGATTGCTTTTAAAAACCTCACTGAGGGCGGTGCGCAGAGTTTCATGAGTATTTTCTCAGACACTTCATTTTCTGATTTTCAATATTTATGTGCGGAGTACAACAATCATCACTACCACAGCCCACAAACAATAGCATGGTATCTGTTTATACGGAAGGGCATTTCTGTGTTACACAAAGAATATATCTCGTTTCTCTGTCCTGTTAAAGTGTTTAATGTTCATCACCTAAGTGGCATTGTGAACCTTCCAAGATGACCCCTATGTACACATTCTTGTGGCACAAAAACTAGAGAAAACATTTCTCTTTCTAAAATGTCTACTCAAACCATAACTAAAATCAGTTTCTGGTTTTTAAGGTATACTCATACTTAACATCAGGAAGAGCCAGTTTACGTTTTGGGGTCACGCAGTGAGGAAGAGCGACTTGGAAATTCTGATACTCAAGGGAGAGATTTAAGAAAAATATGGATAGATGAAAAGAACTTGTATTATACTTGATGGGCTTGTGCAAATGTATGGGAAAAATGGGTTTGGGGATATAGCGTAATTAAAATCTCATTAAGAGCTACATGATCGCCATATTCTGAAAGAGACGCGTCATATAAAAAAGTAATTCAGCTGATAACCAGAATATAGATGAATCAGCAAATCGAATAAGTGTCGTTCGATGCTGACCCATATCCGTTCTCTGTTCATTGTTACAAGTTTAAAAAAATGCTCACTGAATAGTTTATGTTAAGTCCTATCATCTTGCCGCAGTCCTTTTATAACCTTTATTTTATCTCCCCCTTCGTGTAATCATATTACTGAAATACTGTCATCCTATTTATTCCCAATAACGTTTTCATAAATGTCGTTAATATCCTGCTCTCCTAGCGAGTTAAAGATTGCTGCGTGTTCTGTCGAGACAAATGCCTTATCAGGTCAACTAAGACTAAACAAAGCGGTTGTTAGAGAAAGTGGGTCTGTTTAGAAAATATGAGTCTTTTTTATTAATATCTCTCAATTCAGATAGGCGTATTTGATATGAGTTGGCAACCAATCAAAAGAGACTTTATTGCGGAAGCGAGCAAAGACAATCTCCTGCGGTTTTATTAACTCGATAGAGGAACGCCATTGAATAAGCTTGTGTACTGTGTTATCATCGAATTCTTAATGTTCAAGAGTGTAGATAAGCGAATTAGGTATTAACTTTAGTGTGAAACTTCAAATTCCTACTATGGCAATTATTTGAGTGATTAGGAAAGCTTTTAACGATGATTCAATGAGCGATACGCTATTGAATTTTAGCATCATTTCGTCAGGTAAGGACGGAAATCTGTTAAAAGTGATCCGTCTCCTAGGCAGCTATCTAAATGCAGAAAATCCCAAAAAATTTAAAAGAGTGGTAACTGCAAATAAAATTGGCTATTGCTGGTGTAAAATTAAATGAAAATCTTTGTATTTCACAGAATATTTTTAGAGATAAATTTTTTGGCGGAGGAACCTGGAGTAAAGACGTGTGGAAACAACGTGTTTTGTTTGTGTCAAAATAACTAAATGAATTAGGCTCTAAAATTGCACAGAACTTACTTTAGACCTCTGACAATATAGATATCGGTTCTAACAAAAAAAAAAAAAATCGTAACCTGAAACGAGTTAGAAATCTATGACTAGAGCGCGCTATACATTCAATAGACATCACCTATTTTAAGATAAGAGTCCAAATCTTTTTAACATTGTACTTTTTAAATAATACAAGTGGTCTACCACGTGTAAGCTATTCCACATCAGGGAATATTTTTATGATAATGATCGTCACCGGTTCTTGATCGTCCCGAGGATGACAATAAACTACATCTGGCAGCAAGACATCTAACCGGGAGGTTTTGTGGGGGAGCACGGAAACACCTCTTATTTGCTGTTGTTCTCATGTCCAACCTGACTTGGGTTCGTAGCACCTGTTATGTTCACAACTATAGAAAAAATAGTTAACCCCTGAACATGGGTCAAAACACTATTAAAATATATAAAATATAGTAAAAATATAATTTATACATTTTCATAGTAATATATATACCAGCAATGTAAAAAATCTTTTTTTATGTAAAAAATAAAAAATAAATATATCAGCAATATTTTTTTAACGGATGGACCAGAAATATTAAAAACCTAAGTGAAATCGGCAATAGCTAGATGGAACAGAAACAATGCAGCTGGATCCGAAGGCATTATAATAAAAAGGTTGATGTCCTTAGAAGTCTTTGGCATAGACAGGCTCACAAAAATGATAAAAGAACTATACAACAGCGGTAATATACCGGAAGACATAAGCAAATCAATTTTCATATAAGAAGCCAGGTGGAAAGGAATGTGAACTCCACCGAACAATCAGATTAATGAGCCACATAAAGAAAATCATCATACGGATTCTGATGAACAGAGCGCTCAGCGGATTCAGCCCAGAGATAGGGCAAGAAGAGAGTGACTTCAGGAAATATACCGGAAGAAGGAATGCGCTATTCATGCTCAGAATGTTATCTGAAAGACCAATAGAAATGCAGAAGGACATCTATGATTGCTTTATAGACTGCGCGAAGGCGTTTGATAAAGTACGCCAGAAAGACTTGACAGAGGTCCTCGACTGCCTCGACATTTTCGGAAATGACATTAGGATAATCAAGAATCTATATTGGCAACAAACCGCTTGCGTACGGATAGGAAGTGAATTCAACAGATATACAAACGTAGAAAGTAAATCATTTTCAGATTTGTTATAAATGTTGATAAATAATGACACATATCTTGTTTGGTATCTTGTTGGGAAATGACAGATATTTTGTTTGATAGATATTTTGTTTGTAAATGTCGCATATTATCGTGTTATAAAAATTCGTATATTATGTGTATTACAGATTTTATATTTGTATGTATTTTATGATAAATGTCAATTATTACTTTTCTTCAATTATTTGGCTAGCAACGAATCAACAATTTTAGAAGATCTGTAATCGCTCCGGACGTGATTCAGGTGAAGGTAATGAGAACATTCCGAAATTTTGCAAATTACTTTCACAAGCCGAGTATCTGCCGGAAAAGTATAAAGCATATATATCCCAAGCACAAGGGGGTCTTCTTCCCAATCTGTACTCTTATTTGGGTAAGTCTTCTTGGGGATTTGGTTATTTTTATACGGTAGTGTTGTTAAACACACTTTAAAACTTGACCTTGTCTGATATTCGGTAGTCGCACTGAAAAATGAATATTTTAAAATGCGGACAAGACGCTAGGATAAATGTACAAAATCTCAAGAAAAGAGTTTTGAAGAATATAGTTTTAGTTAATATAAAATGAACGAATATTTTCAAATATCATGTTAAATTCATCTTAAATTCCTGAAGTCCTTATTCAGATTGAATAAAAATGTAAACTTCCTTCCATTGCTTTTGAATATATTTCACATCCTTTTTTCCAAAAGAAGATCCTCATCATAAACAGTATGAAGACGAAAGTTTTGATAAATGATTAAATAACTATTTAATTAAAGTAGAATAAAAAGACTGCTAATAACCTATTACAGGATTTGTATCAATTAGTATTTATTTTGAAATACTTTATGTGTCCAACAACCTGCGTTCATATATATTAAAGCAATACATATAAAATAAATATTGGATTATACCAGTCCTTATAAAGTGGGTATCTACGCTGCACCAATTTTACTCGCCCGCCTACTGGGCCGACTTTTGGCACGAGGTCGTTTTTTAGTGTGGAGAAACCGAGTGTTTACACCCGGGCCGCTCGTCAAATATCATGCGGTAAGCGGGTACTATTGTTGTTTTACCATGTAAAGCTTGTTTCAGATGGTCATAATTGGTTGTAAAGACCCGCCAAATGACAAATGAACCAGTCTTTATAAGGTGACCTGAAATCAGTCATATATTAATACCAAAAACATAGTAAAAATATGTGATAATATAAATACCTACGCGAAATGTTTGCAGGATTTTGTTGAATAAATATATACAACGGGAGATAGTCACGATTTTTCACGAACAGCTCAAGGAGACGGAAAATGGCCACAATTGAGTCGCATGCTTGAAAATTTTAAAAATCATTTCCGTTTCTCATACTTTATTGACATTATTCGAGTTATGTCTAAAAAGTAACTAGACTGGTCTCAGAAAGAACCTATTTCAATTTTAAACGACATGATTTCCCTTTCAAAATAATCCTTCTCGCATCTAATGCAGTTTTCTGCCTACTCTGCCATATTACAATGCGTTGTTGGGAGGATTCTTCTTGTATTCAAACCAGCTTTGATTGTTACGACTTGCCCGCTTATTGAAAAAAGTTTCAACCTTTTAGTATGTTCACATGATTTACAATAACTGATTTTACGCTTTTTCAAAAGCTATAATATGGATTTCTTAGAAACGCGCGACTAGAATATTTAAACAACCAAAAAAATATAAATACGGAAAGTGTTATTTCAGAATCTTAGAACACTTCACTCGTGCTTGTATTATTCTATTAGGCATTTATGGATTTGATTACATTTGAACATAATTTCTGATCTTACATTTAACAATTACATTCTTTCTGGGAACAACATAATATTTTTGCTCAACTCAGTATTTTGAAACTGTAAATTGAATAAAATTATATATTGTCGCTGTGCAAACAGGCATCTAGCAAATAAGATTCCATTATCACCAAGCAAAATGTGATGAAATAAAGATTTTGTAATTTTTTCTTTAATCTATGTCTGCGACTGATCCAAAAATCCAAGTGTTGATAGGGGTTTGTATCTTCTTTCTTTTATATTAGCATTTACTAACTGCTACAAACTAACATTTTCTGAAGCAAGATCTAGGACTGAATTGATATTCCTATCGGCTGCCACACTTTACCAGTTAGCGTTGTTAGGTTCTACAAATTCTATAAACCTTATCCTAAAAACACGATTAAGTCAGAAAATTACTTGTAATGGCAAGAGCGTAAACGATTCTTTACAAGGCAGATATTATCAAATTGTGACAAGAAAAATGAAATTTTCCTTTAATTCTTCTCACGTTTACCTAAAATTTTATTTACCATAATTATTTCGCCAGATGATGTCTATGAATAAAAACATTGTTATCTTAACAAGTGTATTAGAATAGATTTACTTCTGTTAAAAGTTGTTGGCGGTGTAAAAGAAAATATAATCAACCTGAATATTTAAATCGTCCTAATATGTAGAGCTATCTGACAGACCATTGCTAAAAGGTTTAGACCCCAATCGGGAATCATGTATCAAGGCATTGAACAAGACTAAAGTAATGTAGATGTCGGTATGTTTTTCTTACGAAATTTTATAGTGAAATTTAATTGACAAAATAAACACCCATTCCCGCTGTTTTTATTGCATGTCTCTACTAGGTTGAGCCGGAAATAATTTCTGATTTAGTTAACAAATTTATTCTTGTAATACGTTTTTCTTAATTACATAGATAGGTATTTCAAAATCTGTTTAACTCTAAATTACACTTTTGTATTGTTCTCTTGGAATATCAACGGCTTTATTGCGAACCCTTCGACATTAAGTATGAAGACGTATTTAATCTTTATATAAATTTCCTCATAAAAAGTGATCATGTGTGCGCCTGTATAAATCGGTATAGCTTCTTTTTTTTTTAATTAAGAAACTTACCCAATGCTGATCATTCTGTTCGCCCCATTTATGGATTAAGAAGCCAGAATTTTGGATCCTCTGATTTTGTTGGAAGAGGAGGACTCGCGGTATATACTCTTCTCCCCAACTTGAGAGAGATATGACACAAGGTAATTTTTAACGTGGGGACCCTGAGAGCGTACGCCCAGGTAAACTGATCAGGCAGTAGCTGGGTTCAAACTCTGTCTTTAACTTGTGTTGTCTGGTCTTACCTTCTCATTTGCGACCCAGCAAAAAGGCCGGGCAGGTCGCGGAGTGGAAGACTCGCGGACAAATTTTATTGGAGGAAAGCTGTTTTGCTGTCATTTACATTTCTAAAATCTATTTTGAAGTCATTTGCATTCCTCGATTGACATTTTGACACGGCTCTGGAGTAACAACTGTTACAAGCTCAGATCAAGTTTCAGAAAGGAAAATTTACTTTACATTTTGATTTAATTTTTACTAGTTTTGAACATTTTTGACCTTTTGAGGTTTTGTTTTTCATTTTATATTATTTGTAATTTGATGCTTATTTTATTTGAATTTTTTGTTAATCCTTTTGTATTCCTTTTTTTTAGTTATAAGAAAATTTCTAGTTTACTGTAACTATTTTTAAAAGTGTTCTCCTTCACCTTTTATTTCTCTTCCCTTTTAATTTTCTATTATAATCTCTGTTGTTGTTTTAGTTTATTTTTAAACCTTTTTCATCCTTTCCTTATTTGTCAAATTCTTGTGTGCTAAGTGTGAATATCGTGTAGAAGATTTTAGTATATTTGCTGTGGTGGGCCTCCGACCGCAAGGGCGGGATCTTCTCTGCCACTGCCGCAGAAGGTGGAACAACCTGCACTGCCGCAGAAGGTGGAACAACCTGCATCTTCTAAAAATCTTGGACCGAAAACAAAACCCAAAATGACGCAAACTATTATGCTCAACTACAGGCTAAACGCGAAAAATTTATAAAAGGAAACAATTGTTGTTAAATATCAGAAGCTTTGGACGCAATAATAATGATCTCCCTAAATAATAATTTTCTCGCTGGAACACCAACTTCTACCGACGTAAAATCTCGGAAATAAATCAAGGTCAGCAGGGAAATCATGGTGGAGGCAACTAAAAGCCTGAAAACTGTGCCGAAAAATTGGTTAGGAGATCAAATTCAACGTACGACATGCTGTTGGCTTCAGAAGTGGCGAAGCAACTTGCCGAAAACATAGTGATATCAAAGACTACATCTCCAAATTGGAGACAGATATGACAAATATGGGCACTCGAAAAACAGGGATGACAATGTATGGGGTAACCGAAGATATCACTGAGATCTAGTTAGGGGTATTTTTTGCTAAAAGTAGACAGATTGGGGATGTCTTACCGATAATAATACATTGTCACCGGAGATCTTGTTCTGCAGGTGTCAATATCCCGCAAAACCTTTCTCGACATACAGACATACAGACAAGCGACTTTCCCAGTTCTTTGGGTAGCACTTTGGGGAGCCTATCAAAAGATTTTTCCTAGTAGAAACACGGCGCCACACCCTCATTAACAATAGTAGAAGAAGAATTAGTAAAGAAACGCCATAGACAGCCTCGGCGAGTGGAAGGAGGTCGTGAGAAGGGGAAAAAAGATGTTAACCTCTGCTCACGAGCAGGATGTCCGTCAGCAATACCAGGATCGGCCAGAACAAGAATATAAAATCAGTAAAGCAAAAATAACATCAACAACAAGAACAGAAAATTAAACAAAAACAGTAACAACATAACAAACAGCAGCAACATGAAAAACGACGGCTGCAGCAATAACAACAACTGCAACATAAGGCCCTCTTAACACTGATGTTAAAAATGAAAAAAAGTCAATGGCAAGTTCGACGGACGATCCCAGGAACTTTAAAAATGCTCCTGGGGATTATAGCAGTAAATCATGATAGCTGATGCAAAAGCCTGTTATTAATCTTCGCTGTTGAATATCTGAATGACAGGGAAAGCGTCTTTAAAGCTTGGGAAATTTGCAAATTATTGTTCAGGGAAGGCTCTAGTTTTCTTCCATCCCTCGTTATATAGGGAATTGGAGTTCACATTTCCAACGGATTTAGGCGGTATTGTCACCGACAGACAGATTAGGTGTAAACTGATCACTGTAGACTACGACAATCATTTGGGGTCTTAACTGACGCAGATTTCCGGCCAGGTTCTCTGAGAAATGTTTATCAAGCTGGCACACTTGAATGCGAGTGGCTTGAGGGATCAGGGTAAGGCTGCTCGCTTGCTTCGTTACGTCTTGTCCGTGGATGTTGCAGCGACCAAAAGACACTTTGTTTTTAAGGTTGATGCTCGTGTCTTGTTTGGTGACGTCTTCTATTTAGCATACGGAAATTGGGTAGCAAAATATATTTCCTTGCTTGATAAACATATCCTGGGTTCGCGGGTGGACCTTGCTCATGTTGATGTGGGAGGCCGGTTGATGGTAGTTTATATTGCGTAGAAAAGTAGTATGTTTCGGATAATTGCTGTTTATGTGCCTAACGGTCAGAGGGAGCATGTCTGCTTTTTCTGTCGTTTGGGGCCGTTCCTAGTGGATTTGTCCGCTTAAATTATTGACATTGTTTGGACTGTTGTCTTCATGTTTATTGCAATATTCACGACGATACGATCGTTGTACTCTTAGGAACTATTTCAGTTAATTAAAACTTAGAACCGATCTCTTTATTTCGATCACTGGGGTATATTGTTCTCCTTTCATGAGCCATGATATTTTGGATGTCTTAGTTATCTCTCTTTGACACGACTCTCGAAGTTGTTTGTTTACCACTGCTGTAACCAGGTATTGAATTTATAACACTTTGGATCAAATTATTGAATCTAACCAACGCTTTTATCCAATGGGCCATGTATCCTCGAGACCCAGTGAATAAAAGTGTTGGTTCATGTGTGTAGCTAGGCAACCAGGATCAGGTAGTTACCACTGAACTTGGTCTGTGGTGATGAGTTTTTCCAATATTCGGCTTAATTTCCTTGGTTTTTACCGACCAAAACGGCTAGATACATTGGGAAAATCACATAGGGTGAACTTCGTCTGGCATTGTAGAGAATTAGCAGTGGCAAGTCTCCAAGACTTGATGGTTTGTATACGACTTGTATTTGAGACTGTCGCACATATTTGCGCTGATTTTGACAGTCGAGTTCAATTGTTCCGGAATGAGTGTCTTTGACCGGATCTCCAGGGGTATGATGATACCTTTGAGAAAGGATTAGGAAGTCTGATCGGATTTTGATAATTACTGGTCTATAAACCTACTGTCAGGAAGGCTGGGTGACTGTGTCGAGTTAGGAAAGTTTTTCCTAACAGAGTTCATCTTGCCCAAATAAAAATCAACCATCTTACCGTGCTGAAGCTGTCATACCTGGTTGGGCGCTTCTGCCATTCATCTCAGGGTTCTCGACAGGCCACAAAAGAGAATCTGTAACGCGATCGGTCCCAACCTGGCAGCTCGACTCTAGCCACTTTTTCACCGTTGAGATGTGGCTTCCCTCTGTCTATTCTATAATATTTTTATGGCTTCTGCTCCCACGAGATTAATGAAGCTCCCTCCACAAGAATTTACTCGAGCAACCAGACTGGCAACAAGAGCCAACCTTTTTACAGATAAAACAACTAAATGCAACTGCAATTTCTACTCCATCAACTTCTTTTATCGCACTTTCCGATCGTGGAACTCCCTTCCGTATATTTGCTTCCCTGACAGCTACAATCTCTAAGAATTTAAATGCAACGTCAATTCCCATCACTTGTCCATTTGACTCCATTTCTTCTCTATTTCTTACATCACCTCGTGTACCTTGTACTTTTCTTTTCTCACTTTAACCTCGCAACTGTCTTCGGGTTGGTATTCCAATCTTTCTTTTACCCTTTCTCTGACACCCCTAATAATTGGTTCTTCTTTCCTCTCTTTCTGTCTCCTGCCTGAACTGTTATCCTCTTTTATGTAGCCGCTTGCGCACCAGTTGCTGTACCGCCCTGATTCAGATGAAACGATAAAAAAATCTGCTAAACACAGAGTTAAAATAGTTATTACTAGTAAAACGTGTCTTATGACCCCACGCTGTATGTAAGTGATGTCTATGAATTCTCATACATTCTGGGAGATTGCATCTTTAACAATAATAATCAAAAAACAACATTAAATACTTATTTGAGAACACATTTCACTCTCTAGCAGATTGACTTGTCACTTGCAGAAACTTCGTGAAATCCGTGCATACATCGAACAGTATAAATAACCATAGAGCAACGATCAACATAAGAAAAGTGTGAGTAGATAGAGCCAACAAATCTACAACACTCGATGCATGGAAAGAATCAGAACTAGAGAAGTTATTATTATAGAAAATAAACAGCCCACTTTAAAGAAAATATCATTTAGCACAGAAGTCATCTTAAAATGTATATGATACAATTAATCTGTGTATATTTGTATCAATATTTTGAAAATAGAAATAAATAATTATGTTGAAATTAAATTAAGAAATAAATCATATTCTTTTCATGCGGCCTCGTTTACAAAAGGCGTTACAAGTTAGGACACATCGGACCATTTCGAAATTCTAGCTTCTCTAAGAATAGCAGGATGCAGACAAACGAATTTTAGATACCGCATGAGTTCTTGATAATAACTGCGATATTTCTTGAACAAAAAATGAATTTAAACAGTTTATTATCAGGCAGATTATTATAACCTTATTCTAAAATTGAGAAACACAATAAAAGGATGCGCGCTGTGGTATAATAAATATTGAAGATTCGTTTTCGAATTTTAGACAAAGTAGTTTCATTTTCCTACGCACAGATATCCTCATAAAAACATTAATCCATCTTTTTTTCTTCCAGCTATGGGTTGATTAGGACAGATTGGGTTCTATAACCATAATAGTTAACCGATCGACCGGATAAAGAATGCCAATCTACTTCGGGAAAATATTCTGGCAAGAGAAAGAGACACCATCACACAAACATAGATCTCGTATGGCAATTAACAATAAACAGACAGACCTTGTCAGCTTTTTAAATCAAATTCTTTATATATATATATATATAGAGAGAGAGAGAGAGAGAGAAAAATGAATATGATAAATTCTCACTTAGCTGTGCGGTGTTATTTTAGTCATGCCGATTTTGAAGTTTCATGAGAGCATAGTTGTAATGACTCTTCA
Organism: Ascarosepion bandense; assembly: GCA_037127315.1. NCBI lineage: Eukaryota > Metazoa > Mollusca > Cephalopoda > Sepiida > Sepiidae > Ascarosepion > Ascarosepion bandense. The sequence goes on from JBBBDQ010001758.1 coordinate 1,100,640, forward strand.
GGGTCATTTAGTTTGTTTCTGCTGCTACTTTAAAACATAAACTATTTCATATCCATACAAATACACATGCATTAACACTCAATTACTACCAAGCAAAAAAAAAAAAGGAAAGGGAAGAAAGCGTGAAAAAAAAAAAGTAAACATGAACAAACACATAGCACACAAATCACCAAAGAGAAAAAATCATACACTAAGCTATGTACCTCCACTTTTCAGTATAAATGTTTTGACCAAGATATTATACAAAATAATTATTTCAAAATTGATTTCAGTCAATTATGAATAAGTCCTAAAACTTTCATCAAAATCCGACCATTATTTGGGTTTTGCAAGAATTTCCAAATTGATGTGTATTTCACAGTCAAAAATTGCAATATTACGTATGTTTTTACTTAATAAACGTGGCATCTAGGACTGACGTAAGAAACAAAAAAAGAAACATTCTACAAAAATTTCGAACGTGTTAGAAATAATTAAAAATTTTTTAAAAATAATCAAAATGCTTTGATCTATCCTCTTAATGATAATATAAACATTTTGCCGACAAAACTTAGTTTTTGTTTAGTTTGGGGCCTTTATCCTTCATACTATGCGTTTTTTGAGTGATTTTTTTGTAGGTACCTACACTAAGCCTATAAAAGAATATATATAAATAAAAAAGAAAAAAAGAAAAATAACTTCCTTAATTTCCTTAATATATATATATAAATATATATATATTCATCATATCACCCCAAGCAGGGCGAAATCGCCACTGATGCGTAGGGGGCTACGTAAAAAGGAAAAAGATTGGAAAAGAGAAAAACCGGAGACAACATCCTAAGGAGGAAACAAGGAAACAGCCTCTTCACCTGTTCAATAGACGTGGTTGAGTGTGAACCGTGCGAGAGTTCATTCTATCTACTACAATTGAAAAAATAAACAAATAAGAAAAAAAGAGTGAACAGATTGGAAAAGAGAAAAACCGGAAACCACATCCTAACCAGGATACAAGGGATGGGCCTCTTCACCTGTTCAATAGACGTGAGTGGAGTATGAACCGGGCGATAGTTTAGTCCATCTACTCCAATTGAAAAAATAAAAAAATAAGAAAAAAAGATTGAAAAGATTGGAAAAGAGAAAAACCGGAAACCACATCCTATCCAGGAAACATGGGATGAGCCCCTTCACCTGTTCAATAGACGTGGTTGTTTGTGATCCGTGCGAGAGTTCATTCTATCTACTCCAATTGAAAAAATAAACAAATAAGAAAAAAAGAGTGAAAAGATTGGAAAAGAGAAAAACCGGAAACCACATCCTATCCAGGAAACATGGGATGAACCCCTTCACCTGTTCAATACACGTGGTTGGGTGTGAACAGTGCGAGAGAGAATTCTATCTACTCCAATTTAAAAAAATAAAATAAAATAAGAAAAAACATTGAAAAGCTTGGAAAAGAGAAAAACCGAAAACCACATCCTAACCACGTAACAAGGGATGAGCCTCTTCTCCTGTTCAATAGACGTTGGTGGAGTGTGAACCGGGCGATAATTTAGTCCATCTACTCCAATTGAAAAAAATAAAATAAAATAAGAAAAAAGATTGAAAAGATTGGAAAAGAGAAAAACGGGAAACCACATCCTAACCAGGAAACGAGGGATGAGCCCCTTCACCTGTTCAATAGACGTGGGTGGAGTGTGAACCGGGCGACAGTTTAGTCTATCTACTCCAATTGAAAAAAATAAAATAAAATAAGAAAAAAGATTGAAAAGATTGGAAAAGAGAAAAACCGGAGACCACATCCTAACCAGGAAACAAGGGATGATCCCCTTCACCTGTTCAATAGACGTGGTTGGGGGGTGAACTGTGCGAGAGTTCATTCTATCTACTCCAATTGAAAAAAATAAAATAAAATAAGAAAAAAGATTGAAAAGATTGGAAAAGAGAAAAACCGGAAATCACATCCTAACCAGGAAACAAGGGATGAGCCCCTTCACCTGTTCAATAGACGTAGTTGGGTGTGAACCGGGTCAGAGTTCATTCAATCTACTCCAATTGAAAAAATAAAGAATAAGAAAAAAAAAGTGGAAAGATTGGAAAAGAGAAAAACCGGAAACCACATCGTAACCAGGAAACAAGTGATGAGCCTCTTCACCTGTTCAATAGACGTGGGTGGAATATGAACCAGGCGATAGTTTAGTCTATTTACTCCAATTGAAAAAATAAAAAATAAGAAAAGAAGAGTGAAAAGCTTGGAAAAGAGAAAAACAGGAAACCTCTTTGAGCCTCTTCACCTGTTTAATAGACGTGAAAATAATTTTTTTTACTAAGTTTCAATCTAGTAAAAGTGGAAACGCCCTTTAAACCAACAATTTAGTAGAATTTAGTCCCAAAATTAAATGAATAAAAACAAATATGGTAGAATAAATTAGCAGAAAATTCAATCTTACCACGTGCGAGCTACTCAAAGTTGAGAAAATTTCTAAAGTCATACCAAATTTGCTCTGATTTGTCCAGTTTATGTCGGCTACCAGTAAATAAGCAGTGTTTGAGAGAGAGAGAGAGAGAGAGAGAGAGAGAGAGAGAGAGAGAGAGAATTGCTGAATTCAAAGTTTAACGGACTTCAAAAAATATATTGGAATGTGACACTAGCAGTTTAAGAGAAAACTTTAGATGTCGAAACGGCCTATATATATATATATATATATATATATATATATATATTTGATATGTGTTAATTTTAATGCTAATATTTGTTTTTCCAAACGTTTACTGATAAAAAGTATTTCGGCAAGCAGGTTTTTCATCGTAGAGTTCTCGACATCCCGGTCAAGATAGAGGGTTGAGAGTTTTAATGCAAAGAACTAAGCATGTTTGGGTTAAGAGAGTGATACATATGTGTGTTTCTATACAGATAGACTTTTATGTAAGAATAAATCAGTTTTTTTAACTTTTCCCTCATGATATCATTGTCACTCCATAAACGTTAAAAGTTAAATTTTCGGTTCTTCATAAAAATAAGGCCAAAATGAAGAATAAACTTAAGAATTTCTTCTTTTGTAACTGATAACAATAGAGTGTCAGATAATTTGCAGTGATTAACGTATGCCGTTGTGCGAAACCGCGGTAGGTCTTGGCGATCTTGCGATTTTTTCTCGTGTGTTTTTGCTCTACGTACTGCCTCTTAGTTAATCCTTTTTGGTTAGTTTAGTATCGAGCACTTTTCTTTCTTTGTGGTTTGTTCCGTTTGAGGGTTTTTTTTCTTTGCTGGGAAGTGCTGTATGTATTGTCGGTGCTCCGCAGTTTTCTTTTTTTCCCCCTCGTTGTCCAAAGCTTTATAGCCGAGGGCGATAACGGAGTTAGATTCTGCCGGTTATTCGTGGTTCTTAAAAATTACTTGTGTAACATTTTAAGATTTGAATACGTACAGAGTCAATTTTATTATTATATATATATAATATATATATATATATATATATTTATTTTTTATTTAAAATTAACTTAATTTACATTGCCTCACGGAATTTCTGTGTTTTGAGATTTTACCTCGTCATCAGGCAATGTTGACTTATTGTAGTGAAAATTATTCACATTTTAATGCATATAACAATACGCTACTTATTTGAAAAGTTGATATTTATGGAGGAAAACAGAAAAATTGTGTGCGTTTAAATTAACAAAACATAATTTAGTTCAACATTGAAAATATAGATTATATATTTTGGGAAATATAATTTTTCTTCATTAACGGTAAAGTGTCAGTCAGTTGGACCACCGTGTAATTTACCATTTTCCAGTGCTATGCATTGATTCTTGGTACGAGATTTTGGTCTTAGGTTTCTCTCTGCCCGGCATCTTTTAAAAACCAAAAGAAAAAATATGAAAGAAGACATTTTATTCTTATTTCATTATTTTTTATCAAATTAAAACGATCTTTAAATATGATTATACTATTTTTATTGTCGATTCAGGGACCATTTAATTTGTAAAATGTTTAATATCTATTTAATTAATATTATATTATAATACAAAACAAATTATCGGATATAGGTAACTTAATGGATATTCTTTTATGAAGACTTATTTAACCATATTCTAAGGTGACTACAATTTTTACACATGAAATTTATTTAATTACATTCATTTAAAAGATTTTTATTGTTAAGAAATATAATAATATATAGTTTTTCATATAGTCTCAAGTGGCGTGGTCGTTTAAAGACTTGTATATTCTAGCTTTTTTTTTTAATTCCATTTTGGTACTTATTATTAAATAAAGAGGTAAGTTGATGAAATCTTTTTTCAGCTTAATCTTAGTAGTGACAAAATATATGTTTTTATTACTAAAGATTTCCGTAGAAGAAATATTACATTGATAAACTATGGATTCTGAAGGTACCGGTTTTCCAATTGACATTTTATAGGCTTTCTACAATTACAGTTATTACTGTCTAAATTATTGATTTCAGTTTTTTGATGATTTTTATTTTCAGTTAGGTTTAAATTTTAATGTAAAATATTATTATTATGATTTTTTAAATTATTTTTTTAAGATTATCCGTACAAATATAACATAATATTAGCGTATTTTTATTAAAAATTTTGCTTAATGGATTATTATCCGGAAAATGATTCTTAATCAAAGCGAAGATTTTTTTGCCTAAATTACTGCTAACCGCTTGGTTGAAAGGGGGTGTATACCAATTAATCTTTCTATTTCTATTTTCTATTCATGGATAGATATTCTCTCTTCCATATTTATTATATGGGCGTTTGCTTACACTAATTTTTGAGGCAGTATTTTACAAATTGTTGTGCTTATTAAACTCTTCTTCATTTGCTAAATTTCTACTAATTCTATATTCTATTGTTATAGCTATACACTCTATACACTCTGCATACTCAAGATCATTCCATTTCAGTGAGATATTATTTCTTTGAATGAGCGTAAAAATTAATAATATAGACCTTGTGATTGAACTTATTTCTGTGTAAATATGTTCTCTCCCTTCCCTCTCTTCCTTGGTCCTGGGCATGACCGTAAACTGCATCCGGCAACAAGGCCACTGATTGGGAAGTTGTGAGGAGTATGGAACCACCTCTTAGTTGCTGATTGTCTCAGTTCCACCCTGTCCTGGAGTGGTAGGACCTGTTAAAGTCCCAGCTATGGGTGAATAGTCAACCCCCAAGGGGGGGGGGGGGTCAAAATGTTATGAAAGTATTTAATAGCAAAAATGTTTCAATGAAAAATATAACCAACAAATCGTTTTTGAAGGATGTTACAAACCAATATACGTTTTTGAAGGAAAAATGTTATCAAGAAAAATATCTTCTTCTTCTATGTGCCCTGTCGCTTCAGGACGTAGGCGATCATGGTTCTCCACGTCTCCTTATCCCTTGTTGCTCTTAGTACGTTTTCTCCTGTTACACCTCGCAACCCCCCTTCCGTCATCCATCTGATCAGGCCCTGCCCATATGTTATCCGCTGCCTTCCTCTGCCACTTTTTCCTTCTATCTGGCCAGTCGGTATCAGGTTCTCCAAACTCTTCTTCCTTATTGCATGTCCCAGGAACTTCAGTTGTCTCCTCCTAGTGCTCAGTATTAATTTCCTTTTTGTTGCCATTCTTTCAAACATTTCATCGTTGCTTGCATGCTCAGTCCACGATATCCGCAGCATCCTTCTGTAGAACCACATTTCCGCTGATTCAAGTTTTGTCCACATTTTCCATGATCTTGTCCAGCATTCACTGTGTGTTAGTAATTTACTCAGCTGCTGGAACATGTCTTTTGTCATGCCAATTCTCCTTCGGATCTCTGTATCGCACTTTTCATTTCCTGTTAGAACATGTTCTAGGTATTTAAATTTTTGTACTTGCTTGATTCTGGTATCCCTCAACAGTATTTGGCATCTTGGGTTGCACCTTTTGCTGATGACCATACCTTCAGTTTTCTTAGAGTTTATTTGTACTCCATTTTTGTCACTCTCTAACGATACCTTCTGTAGGAGGACTTGTAGTTTCCTTTCAGTGTCTGCAATCAGCACTGTATCATCTATATAATTTATGTTGTTCAAGTTGTGGCCTCCAATAACAAATCCTGGCGTGTCATCTAGGGTCCTCAAGTACAAGTTGAAAAGACACATCCTTGTCTTACTCGTCTTTCTATCTTTGTAAATCTGCTGAAATCGTTACTTGTCCATATGCAGGCCATTTGCTGCCAGTAGAGATTTTTGATTACTCTGCTGTCTTTCCCAAAAATGTCGAGACTGTCGAGCATCTCCATCAATTCTTTGTGTCGTATCTTGTCGAATGCCTTCGCATAATCAATAAAACACAGGTACAAGTCTTTCTTCATTTGTATTGCCCTTTCGAAGAGCATCCTAATCACGAATATGGCGTTCCTTGTTCTAGTATCTTTGACGAACCTGCACTGTTCCTGTTCTATCTCTGGCCTGATTCTGCGTCTCGCTCTATTCATCAGGATTCTGACAATCAGTTTTGTAATGTGACTCATGAAGCTGATAGTTCTGTGTAGTTCACACTCGTTTGCACCTGGTTTCTTTGGCAGTGCCATAAATATCGATTTGCATAGGTCGTCTGGTATTATTCCATTATAATAAATTTCGTTTATGTCGGTAAGTTTTTTATGCCATATTCTTCGAGGGCTATCAGCAGCTCTATTACGACGCCGTCTGGACCAGCTGCTTTGTTTATGTTCAGTTTGGCCATTGCAGCTTCCTCTTTGGATTTTAATATTTCCGGTCTATCCTCCTCTTTGTGTATTCTCGGTTGTTCTCGCCTGTCGCAAAAAAGATCATTTATATACTCTTCCCATCGCTGGAGTATTTCCTCTTTCTCCAATATGATTGTTCCGTCCTAGGGTTTTATGCAACCTGATGAGGAGCAGGTTTTTGTCCTGTCAGTTCTCTTATCTCTTTATGTATCTCTACTTTATTGGTCCTACTCAGTCTCTCTACTTCTGCGCATTTTTTGTTGAGTCATACCGCTTTAGCCTGTCCGCATTTGTTCATTATCTCCATATCTTGGCTTTATTTTTTCTCTCCTTTGCATCAGGTGGAGAATCTCTTCAGTCATAATAAATGAAGGAAAAATAAATATCACCAGCAATACATCTTACTCTAAACGAAACCCACTTTACAAAGAAAGTGTATTCTATTCATATAAATCTATTGTAAAAATCTCGTCGGCATTAAATGACCCATTCAGTTGGATATAAACAAAACAAACCAAACCAGAGCCGTCTCTTCCTCCCTCCTCTCTCTCTCCCTATATATATATATATATATATATATATGTGTGTGTGTGTGTGTGTGTGTGTGTCTGTTACCTATAGACTCCGATTTTCTTGAAAATTTAAGCAGTTGTACTACAAGCGTCTGCGAGTATTCTTAGCTAGTCGAGGTACACCCGATAAATATCGAAAATCGATAATCGAAAAAATCGGTTTATAGAAGAAGTGGTCTGATTTTAATCAAATTTGATACACTCATAGACAAAGACATAAGAAACTATATTCAGTCGTTTCAAGGTTGCATTTCTTACAATAGTGCAGAAAACTATATATATATATATATATATATATATATATATTAAAGGCAAGATGTTTGTGTGTGTGTCTTTTTGTCTGTCTGTATGTCCTTTATACAAATCCACAATTTTTATCCAATTCTCAGCAAACTTCACACAAACATTATTTAGGCTGAGTCTGAGCTCCAGGACCATGTATTACTTTTAAAGATTTCATTGCACCCGAGCAACGCTGGGCTATACTTCTAATATATATATATATATATATATATATATATACTCTTCTTTTGTCTTTTTTTAAAAAAAACAGCAGTATATTTATTTATATCAACTAGCCGGATTAATCGAGAAATCTTGTTAGGAAAATATAGATTTTTTGGTAGCATTCAAACTTGCTTTCTTGATGGGAAAGAGTTAATCTGACGTGTCTCAGACAGCTCGATCACGAAGGACTTCGAATCAAAATCTGAAATAATTATTTTAATCGATCATTTTTCTTGCTTTTTCGAAGCAAGGCAGTACTGCTACTGGTGCGCATGGAGTGACATAGGAGGTGAGTGTTAACAAAGAGGGACAAGTTACAGACGATGTCAGAAAATGGGTAAGAGAAGGATGAGAAACCTGCTGTGAAAAAAACTGCATGATAGTAGAGTACAAAGAAAAAATGATACAAGGATTGACAGGGAAAGGATGTTAATGATGGAGATAAGGGATAACAACTGACATTAAATTTAAAGTCTGCTTTGTAGATTGTATCGGTCAGAGAATTAATTATACGGAAGGGAATTCTACAAGCACAAAGTGCAAGAAAAAAGCTGTTAGAGTAGAAGTTGAAGTTACATTTCATTGGTTTCAATTAAAAACGGGGCGGCCTAATTGGTAGTCTAGTAGCTCAACTAAATTAATGTTGAAGGGTTAACAGAGGGAAGCCACATTTTGTCGATGAGAAAGTGATTGGACCTAAGCTACCAGGTCGAGACCGATCAAATCATAGATTCTCCGTTGGATTTTGTCAAGGACTCCGAGATGAATAGCAGGAGCAGCAGACCAGGTATGACAACAGTGTTCAATGGGCGGGCGGATGGTAGATTTATATGTATGCAGGATGGATTTAATTGGGGAAAAATCTGGCCCTACACAGTGAACCGACCTTCTTAGTAGATATAGCTATGGGTTCAATGTAGTATTTCCACTAGGGGTCGGCAGATAGATTTAGGCTGAGGAGGCGCATTGTTTTGCTTTCAGTAAGACTAGCCTGATCCATGATGGCGGGAGGTAGGAGTGATTGTCTATGGTGGTTAAAAGATATCATCTTAGTTTTGGAAGCATTAAAATTCACGAGCCATTTCTTACTCCATTTCACCACCTATTGGAGATCTTTTTCAAGATCAGCAACGAAGTTCGCTTTGTCAGTCTCCGCAGATTTCTTATCAAGGCGGGAATAAATGGTGGTGTCTTTAGCGTAGATGCCTTTTTTATATGCCAATGTAAATAAATGTAACCAAAACTATTCACAACATTTTACGAAATGAGTGAACTCCGATATATTTCTAATTTATTTATTTAAACATTTTTTAATGGATAATCGTATTTCAGTACATACAGTTTTTTCTTTTATATATAAACAATATATTTATTTATGCCATAACGGATTTCGGAAAATTTTGTATATATATAATCAATGTTGAGTGGTTTTTCACTTAATTGACCAGTGTTGTTTCAGTAATGTGGACTTCAAAGTTTCATGAAGTTATTATTGTGATGACACGAAACTTCGAAGACAGCATGACTAAAGCACACAGCTCAGCTAAGTGAAAAATGTTTCCACGTTAATTCGGGTAACGCTTTTTTTTATCTTGATATTAAGCACTTTATTCTTTTCTACCAGTAAACTATTGAAAAACAACAAATTTTGCACTTAGCATCATTACAATTATGTATGTGTGTGTAGTGTATCGAAGCAGCAGATAATTTTCTAACAATATAATGACAAATAGAACAATGACTGTATATTATCTTTAATCATGTATCGTTGATGTCTTTATTTATGCAAGTCTATATAAAATCTTCTAGTTTATGAAAGTTTCCTCTTTCTCAACGTGTTTATTTTTATCAATGCGTTGGTTTACTAGATGTCCGCGTGCACACACACACACACACACACACACACACACACACACACACACACACACACACACACACACTGTCTAAACGTGTGTGTGTGCTCGCGTGTGTATATGTGTTTGTGAGAGCGGAGATCTATCAAACAAATCCATTGACAGAATTTAACAATCAATATCACGATTAAAAATTTTTGGCTTTAATTTCAGGTGAAAATAAAGACAAAAACAACCCATACAATAAAATTACATTTCAATCTGGTCACAAAACATTACATTGCATTTAGACATATAGTCCCGTTAACATTTCGGTCTCTCATGCGATTGACGTCATAGAAGAGCATTACAAGTTTACGAACTGCGTCTGCAATTCGGTGACGGTTATCGTTACATAGCAATGTTTTATGGCAACACTAAAAAAATTATCTTTGAGGGATAATGTCTTTATGTTAACATCCCAGTAACCTCTCTGAAATGGCTTATGTGAGCCGAAAGCTTAGAACCAGCTTAATAAATAATTATCCAAATGTTGGACAATTTTTTGTTTTTATTTTCACCTGAAAATAAAACCAAAATACGATGTTTAGAACGGCTCATGATTAAACAAAATAGACATTCATTGTTTGTTTTATTTAACAATATATGCTTATAATATATATATGAAGGAAAATATGTTTAAATGTATACATTTTAATCGTGATATTTATTGTAAAATTCTGTCAATGGGTTTGTTTGATAGATCTCCGCGCTCACAAACAAACATGCACATGCGTGCACACACACACACGTTTAGACATTGTGTGTGTGTGTGTGTGTGCGTGTGTGTGTGTGTGTGTGTGTGTGCACGCGGACATCTAGTAAACCAACGCATTGATAAAAATAAGCACGCTGAGGAAGAACTTTCATAATCTAGAAGATTTTATATAGACTTGCATAAATAAAGCCATCAAGAAAGAAAAATATCAAAATTATGAAAAAGTTAACAAAATCACGAATAAAATATATATGAATATATACCTGTTTCCTTCATATATACATATGAGAAAACTATGATTCAAACACATAGGTAGTTTTTTTTGTTAAAGATAAATAATACCCATGTCTGGATATGTATGCCTTTATGTCTGTCTGTATGTAAGAATATTGATAGATTGGTGTGTCAAATAAAATGGAGTGAAAAGCGGAAAGCAATGAGATTGGTAAGAAGCAAAGAATAACAGGATGAATGAAAAAAAAAACAAACCAAAGACTGGCAAACCAGCAGGAGACATCAGTTGATCAGATGATATAGCTTCAAGTAAAATGAAGACCAAAATATTAGAAAATACATTGCCAGGAAGCATTAGAAATACAACAACAAAAGAATATCTAACGACAATCCTAAACAACAGAAGAAAGCAAAAAGGTAAAAAATAAAAAATAAAAACAGGCACACAAAAAGATCATAAATCAAATTTTCGAAAACTCAAACAAAAAATTCTACTATAATAATAATAATACTAATGATAATAATACTAGTAAATATTTTTTAAGTGAAAGCCGCATAATACAAATAATGTAGATCTTTATTTTCCTCTATGATTTTTTTTATTTAAAAAAAATCTTGCTTTACTAGAAGAGGGTCAAGAGCTTTTTGCTAAGCCTCGCGGGTCGTCAAACGGGATTAAATTAGTGGGGAAAGTTTGCCAACGTTGCCTTAGGTAGGTTCTATATTGGCTTCCGTATATTTTAACCTCGGCCAGTCATTCGCTGGTGTACTTACTGCGCTTGCGTGGTTAAAGAGTCCGTGAATGTGATGAGGAAAAATGAACAAAATAAAGAAAAAAGATAAAAAGCAACAAATACAGGAAAGTAAAAAAAAAAAAAAGAAACTAAAGGAAATATGGAACATGTTATGCAAAGAGACAAAGTAAAACGGCGAAGGCGTAGATCAGATATAAGCGCAACGGAAAGAAAGGAAGGAAGGAAGTGATCGCAAAAAGAAATGAAGAAAATGGCAAATCATAGAGAAAGTTGACAGTGAGAATATTAGAAAATTTAAAGCCGATGTTAAATACATTAAAAGAAATTGTTATATAATAAAGAAAGCAGAAAATGGGAACTAATATTAGTAGAAAAGTAATGAGAAAAATGAACATAGAAAGAGTAAAGAAAAGAGAGATCAACGACAGAAAAAACTAGAGAGAGCTTCATGTAAAAAATATAGAACATAATATCTGAAAACGTGGAGGCAAAAGAGAAAGCGTACATAAGAAAAAGGCGGAAATTTTAATTTAAAAAAGAAAGGAGAAAAAAAAAACGAAAATGTTTAAAATAGAAATACAGTAAGCAATAGAGTGAGAAAAAGAGACCACTAAGAGCAGAAGATAATTAGAGAATCGATTCAAAGAGAGGCTGTTACAGAAAGAATGGAATATGTTTGGCGTTGAGTATTACGGTGGAGACAAACAAATATGGGAAAATTGGAGGACAGGACTTTGAAGACTTAGGTCTAAGTAAGGATACTTTATTATTTGCTTTCTATCTGTTTATTTTGTGGGAACGATGAGTAAAGTCAAGAATGTATACGTTATTTAATATAAACACTGAGCACGTTTCATCCTTTTTTTTAAAAAGAGAATATTACGAAAAAAAGATGTTTAATGATAAACATTTACTACTAATAACATGACTACTATTATTACTGCAATTAAGATTTGCTATCAGACATGACGATGGCAAATATGAACACATAATAGAACTAGAAAACCAATAAACAAATATTACAAAGCAAAACTAATCTCCTATATATGTATGCATATGGGTGGGTGTGAAAATAAATACAATCATAAATAAAATACATAAATATAAGTTAAAAAATAACAATGCAATTCTTCCAACATGCGTTTTTGATTCTAGCCTTTTTTTTATATTTTACATATATTTATTAATCTGAACTTTGTAACTTTTTTGCCAATTCTCGTCTAGGTTTCTGATTAAGTCAAAGAAATTTTTATGTTATTTTTTATCAAATGTTATACAATTAATCATCTGGTGGTATTTCTTCATCTTAAATTTTTTATTTTGTATTTATATTTCATACGAGGGTTGGAGTACAATGTGCACGGAAATATATATATATTTTTGTTGTCAAATGGGTTGTTAAGGTTGAAGCGAGTTACAATGATTAAGAATCAGTAGTTGTTCAATTCTTTGTTTTTGTTCCTGGGTAGCGCCGACGTAAGTAACCTTTTTGTTGTAAGGTATACAAGCTGCAAAGTTAAGAAATAAAAAAAATAAAAAAATTACTGAAGCAAGTAGGAATTCCAAGAGCAGAAATAGATTAAAAGTCAAAAGGACATATAGCTGCGAGAAATCAATGTTAAACGCAACAAATATCAGAGAAAAAGAAAATTACAAGGCATTGGTTGGAAATATACAAATATATGAAATAATAAAAGAAAGACGCGTCCGGGCATAACCATTTACAAACAACAAAAACAGTTAAAAACATTTCGATATCAAATTATCTCTAGCAAAAATTGAGGCTAAGTATTATTATTATTATTATTATTATTATTATTATTATTATTATTATTATTTCCTTTGATTTCTGTTGCATGTGTATTTCTTTCCGGGTCCCAACTAAAAACCTAAAGTCAGAAATGGCTTCATAACATTTTCCACGCGCGCGGGCATTCACACACACACACACACACACACACACACACACACACACACACACACACACACACACACACACACACACAAAACTAAGATCACACACATTTGCTTAGATAAAGCTCTTCGTAATATGTAAGCTGTACCTGTGAGTACTTTTTTTTTATATTTCTTTAATGCTTAGGCTACTAGCGGAACATTTTCTTATCAATCTGAGTGCTCCAACTAAAATCGGAATTATTGATGTCTTCATGTGACGCATTATCTTTATAATTTCCACTTTAAAATTTGTTCGTTGGTATATTACATGCCGACTGTCCACCAGAAATGTGTACCACCATCGTCTTGTCCAACAAACAAACAAAAATATCAGTCACAAAATCACAAACCAGATCTTTATATTATCTTCATAATACATGGCCAGTAGCGGCCAATAGAAATGGCTTAATTATTTTTTTAATCATTCCATCTGTTACACGGTTAATAGTGGTTCCATCATTTTCCTTTCAATTTCTAATTGTATGTTATTTCATTTACTCAACTCCCTGAAGAATTTAAAAGCCATATTGAAATCGCATGGTACCCTCTTGTCAGTTTATTTTGAACAATTACTACTAGTTATTTTGCATTAATAGTTCAGTCTGTGTTCACAGAAAAGTGACATTATTATTATTTTCATGGAAGTGCCAAACTGTGCCACCTGAAAAATTAAGATTTTGCATAACAATTTATAACTAAATGGAACCACCTAATAAACACGCGCGACTTAATGAAACAGCCCAACATAAGAATTACAATTCAGACATACTAAAATCGAGCAAATACAAAAATTTAAATGTCTATAAAATGTTTTAAAAAAATGCAACACTGAGATACGAAGGCACTTTGAGATAGCGAATGATGGTTTGCAAATGTTAAACAGAGTATTAAGAAACACGGAAATGTTGTTAGAAATGTTGTTAGAAACAAAGAAAAAGTAGAGAATTGTTTTCTTATATCAGTCCTCTAATAGCGCCGAGGATATCATTTTCGGCAATATAGGAGTACTGATATTA